>LS051509.1:777-10971 GCA_900241095.1 Acartia tonsa | reverse complement strand
GGGGGGGGGATTCATGGGGGCTTCGCCCCATGTTGCAGTGGGGTTCCCCCACCCCAATTACTGGTTTTTGTTTACAAAAATTTTTAAAAATTAAAAATTTTGGAAGTGGGGATTTTTTTATTTTTGGGGGGGGGTTGGGGTGTCTAACCCCTCAAGAAAATAGCTTAAAACCACCAGAGGACCAGTAGGTATATTCTCAGAAGGGTAGAGCCCAATTTGATCAGCAGTTACTGAGATTTTACAAAAAATGTAAAAAAAAATTTTGGGGGGTGGTTTTTTTTATTTTTGGGGGGGGTTGGGAGTGTCCCACCCCCCAAGAAAATAGCCTAAAACCACCACAGGACCAGTAGGTATATTACCTAAAGAGTAGAATCCGATCGGTACAGTGGTTACCGAGATCTTAAGCTTCAGACGGACAGACATCAAGCTACTTTGTATTATAGATATCAAATGATTTTTTCCTTATTTAAGTGTTTATACCTAACAATTTAATTGATTTGACTCTGTTTGTTGTTTAATATTTAGATTACCATCCGAAGATGAACATATATTGACTAATGGGTTAGATGGAGAAATACATGAACCTAACCAGGAAGAAAGACTGGTTGCACAAACCCTTAGGAATACATTCATTACCATAATAACATTTTAAGTTTTAAAAAATTAAGATATTCTTTATAACTTGAAAAAGATTAGGTAGGTATATTTTTTCCTCTACAAAGTACCTACCTTATTTTATTAATTATTAAATTTATTTTATTAAGAATTTTTATTTTAAAGATAGAATGTTAAGATTTTTCAAAAGTGGTATCCTAAATTGATCGAAATTAATTTAAACGTAATTGTTCTGAGGTTTCATTACTATTTATCTAAAATGGCAATGGATTTTTAAATGTTAGAAAAATAAAGCAGTGTCTAGAACTCAATAGTCCAAATGATAATAAAGAAACCTATGCCAGTTGTATTCAAGAATCTTTAAATTTGTTGGATGATGAAGGTAAATGTTATAAAAAAAAACTATTCTATAAAGGTTTCATAGTTCTCGAAAATGTAATAATTATTTTTTTTCAAATCGTACCATTGACAGCTTATCGTGGATAGTAAAATGTAAATTATAATATTAATTCTAGCCCTGTCGGCCATAGGGGTTGGAGGCCCGAGCCAACAAAACAAGTTAAATTTTTTTATTATCCATGTAAAATTGTGCTTTAATACGATGCGATCACAATTTTTCATTGCTAAGAATTTGTTCTAATCTAGTGGATATTAATCGGTTTCGAAGCCATACTGGAATATGTGTTTTCATATGATATTGTTAGTACCCACCTACCTATATTTTTCTAATTACAGGCGAAGAAAACTTTCTTGGGTTGATGCCAAGCTTCGAAGATCTTGCAGTTACAATTAAATCATGGACAAATAAAAAATCAAGGTATACATTTTTTAGTATAATAATCTTTACTTACTAAAAGGCATCTAAATTGCAAATGGTTTAAAACAAAAATGCAAACTTTTAAAATAGCGAAGCTCAATATATCAGACTGACAATTTTTAAGAAACACAGAGCGTCTTTTTTTAAATAAATGAAATATAATCAAAAACTGGATGGAAAGTATGTCATCGTTTAATAGCTTAAATGCTAGGTTGATATTTGAAAGTTTTAAAGTTTTGAGATTATAGAGATGCTGCGCTTATTAAAAGTGTAAAATTATGATACTAGGAAAACGAAATCCCGTAAAACTTTCGGCAGACTTTTCGTTAAGGACTATAGAGTTGCCACGCTTTTTTCATTGCACCTAACTGTTTCAGAATCAGCATACAAAGTTTGAAATTTAAAGGATAATTCTTACTTGCCTTAATTATTGTTCCTGGCTGTCTATTAAGGACATATAGACAGACCTTAATTGTAGAAAAGCTTCGCTTTTAAATACAAATCCTTAATTTTAACAATAATTGAGGCCGGGAGATAAGATGTTTAATCAGAGAGAGGTGACATTAGGCTCTTTATTACGCAAGTCCCCAAATTTTTATAATAACGTTTTCTTATTCATTGGCTTAGCAACTTTGGTGACTTCAATGAATTTTGATTAGTTGATTTATTAAATTGAGCGTTCAAATGTTTTAACCAATAATTTCAATCTACAGAAGGGGTAATATTGTGTATCATCAATCAATTATCATTGGGGATGTACAACAATTAATCGGTCATTGTTTTATCTCCTTAGATCCCTGCGTTTAATTGTTTTTCTTTCAACAATTTTCATATTCTGATATTTTTTTTCAGTGCTTCCAGAAACCATCCTGCATCTAGTGACGACAGCAGTTATCTTTCTAACATTCTGGAAAAAGTTGATAATGAAAATACAAATGATAATTGTGCAGAAAAGTCGCCAACTAATATGAACCTGACTGAAGCTACCTTACAACCTGAATTAGATGGTGAAATAAAACTACCAGATGTATTTGTTAGAATGAAACATATAGATAGAGCCCTCGCCGTTAGAGCATTTCGTTCTGATAATGGAAGGTAGGAATTTTTTTATTTTTAATCTTTTCTATATTAGGATGTCCCTCCGCATTCTTGATAAATAGTGTAAAATTAATAATTGATGGGTAAAAGCATCACCTAATTAGATCAAAAGTCCTTAATTTTGTTTTTATTGTTATCTTTCGACTTAAATTAAACTTGAAATACTCTCTTCTACATGAGCCAAAACACCTATCACCCCCTTATCCCAATTCCCTGATTACTATTTTTATAATTCTTCTTTTATTGTAGTAACGAAATATATTTTGGGGAAGGGAGAATCAGTGTGTAGGTTTATCTAACTGTAATTTTCTCTCTTATTTTATTTGGCTGAAATAAAAGAAATTAATTTTTGTTACTTGCTTTAAATGAAAAATTTAAAAAAAGGATTGTACATAAATATATACCTAGTAACATTGATTTATATTTAGGATAACATTGTCTTCAATAACAGAATCAGAGAAAGAACAAATAAGCTTTTCTGAAAATCAAACAGAAGCAAAAAATATTGAGAAAGATAGCAGACCATTCCAATGTAATATGTGCCAAAAATGTTTCAGTTCACCCAAAAAGGTTGAAAAGCATTTGAGAGAAAAGCACAGAGATGAAGATTTATCATATGAAAATGTACCTGAAAAAGTATTTAAAACAAGCAAAACTAACTCAAGAAAAAGAGGATATGATAATGTACCTATACCTAATGAAAGCGATGCTGGTGTTTTGAGCTGTCCGTTTTGTGATAAAATTTTCAAATCAGATAAGACTTACAAGAGTCATATGAAAAATAAACATCCGGATGAGTTAGATGAAGATTATGAACCATTTGCAGATAATTATGAACCTGTAGAAGAGTATGAAGATTATGATGTAGAAGGTGAGGAATATGAACCAACAATCAAAGAAAAAGATCACCACAATACTTCTAACATTGATAAATTCATAAAATATTGCTGGGATAACTCATTGCCAGAACCAACAATCTTAAATGGAACAAGGACTTGTCCATATTGTCAAAAGGTATTGGTAACCAGAAAGGGGTATAAGATTCATCTGAAAAAGAGGCATAAGGGTGAATTAGAAAGTTATTCTGCTAATGATAATAGTTACTTAGAAAATACCGTAGAAAACACTGCCCAAACAACACCAGATGTAATTAAAACTGCAGTGAAAGAAAACAACTCTCAATTCTATGATGCTTTCAAAAACTTTCTTCAAAACGGCAATTCCGGCGTAGTAGATAATGAAGTGGATAAACATACAAGTCAAGCACTTACACAACATATGTCATGTCAGAGAAAAGAAAATGCTGGTAGTTTAATTGAGAGAGAAGCTGTTGAACCAAGAGAAAAATCAGCTGAATCATCTTCTGAAATTGTGGACGATCCTGCTTCAATTACTGATGATGCTTCCAACGAAACTAAAAATGAAAAATGTACAGAACAAAACTTTACATCATTTACATTTGCTTGTGATCACTGTTCTTTGAAATTTGAAAAACCTAGGGGACTTAAAGTCCATCTAAAAAGGGCCCATAATATTTTGGAGGACTCTAAAATACCAACCAACAATTTAATTAAAGACAACAAATCTGATAAAGTAACTGATCAAGAAAAACTTGCCACTGATAATTTAGAGGATGATATTTCAGTCATTGCGTTTGACAAACCAGGTGCTGCTAACTTAAACACAACAGAAAAAGTAATCACTATAACTGAGCTTGAAGTAAATGCTTCTAAATTTGATGCCATAACTAAAGATTTACCCTACAGTAAACCTAAAAACAAAGAAGATCCATGGAAACATTATAGATTCAAATGTAGTTTATGTAACAATAAATATAGATTTAAGCATGGCCTAACTACACATATGAAAAAAGATCATTCAAAAGGAAGTAATAATGTTATAACTGAAGGTGATGTTTGTGTCATTAATCATGATGTTGAAAATAAATTGACAACAGAGGATGATAGTAACATTGAAACAGTTGACATAAATGAAGATGGTTATAACACAGATGAAGATATGGTCATCATACACAAAGATTCTTCTAAAGATTTAAAAACCTCTAATAAATCCGCAGAACGATCCACCACAAAATCTGCAACTCCTACAATGACAAAATCTGCAACAGTATCTACTAAAAATTGTTCGACTGCTGATACTACGGATGATTCCAATGATACTGATGACATTCTCTGGGATGTTGTTGATAAAATAACTACAACTGCAACAGATGCAGGGACTGGAATAGGTTTTGTTCTAAACGACGCCTGATTGATTAGTTTTGAATTATTACTTAAGAAGATACTAGCGGATGCGCCCTTAGCATCTAGGGGCTTAATATTTGCACGAAAATGGAAGGGCAGAAAAAAATCCTAAAACCTTACCGACATATTCATAAAGATAAAGTAGTCTAAAACCATCTTAGGGCCTATTAGAATCTTCACTTTTTAAGGAGAACCATATCGGTTCAGCGGTTACCGAGATCCTTTGCTACAGTCTAAAAGCTTACTACTTTATATAATAGGATAAAAAATTCAAAAATAAAGAGTTGAAAACAAATTTAAATGTCCAATTAATATTACATTTTTGAATAAAAAGAGAAAGTCTTGATACTGAGTTATTTATTGATGTAAATTAATATTGTTTTGTTACAAATCTATCCTGTCACAGATGATCCTGATGACCCAGAAACAATTGACGAAGTCGACCTCTCTGAAAGCAGTGATAAATACCTAATTTATATTCGTGCTGGAGTCATTATTGAACCTAACTTCTGTGCAATTTGTAGAATTAAGTTTCCAGGCAAGTATTACTATTCATTACCTTATTAATACAAACTTTTCAACAATAATTTCAATCAACAGCAGTATTAATTTTGTTTTCATATTGGAGGGTGAACGCCAATTTTTATCATTCACTTTCTTACCCCTTAAGATCCCTGCAGGTGCAGAAACCTAAGTAATTTATATACATGACTAGTGGTAACGCCCCTAGGTCTGTATTCAAAGGGGCAAGTAAAATAGCTGAAAATTATCATAAGACTTCAAAGTCAAACTGAAAATAAAAACAATATAATATATGAAGCTTACCTTAAATTGAAAACCAAATTGCTTCAGTAGTAATAGAGATCTTAAACTTCAGACAAAAAAAAACCTTACTACTTTATGTAATAGGATATGTGTTTTTAGGTGGACAGGCCATTTTGATGAAGCATATCAATGACAACCACAAGTTTATGGATTTGTTCAATTGTATGAAATGCCAAGCAAAGTTCTCATTTTATTTTGAGTATATAAACCATATGTCTCTCCATCAGACAGGTGGACACCTGCAGATGTTGTGTCCCTGTGATATCTGCGGTATCAAGTTTTTGGGCAAAACCAAATATAGGCAAGTTTTTTCTTATTATTTAGGTACTTTGTATCTGTAGCGTTGCATACGTTAATCCCCAGCCGACAGAAAAACTGTCGTAGTATATCAATTTTTGGAGGGGTTGTTGTTTCCCAAGTTTTAATTTCATCTTAGAGTACATTTAACATGATTTCGATATTTATTTTAAACTTATATTTTTAAAAATATTCAGGTATTCTTCTTTTTGATATTGTGTACATTTTTTTCTTATGAGTTATTTTGTATACTAGCGGCTACGCCCCTAGAGGCCTCTAGTGGCATTGAAATGTTTTTTTTTATTTTAAATATCTAATTTGAGAAATAATTCGTCTAAGGTCAATCAGCTGTTAAATTCATACTCTACGCAGCGCCACTATGCTACGTAGAGACATTCATACGCTAGCGACACTATGCGGCAGGAATATTTCAATTTTTTTCGATTTTATTGTGATTTCTCTTGGGAGGGTTGTGGTACCTTCCCAGGACCTATGAGAATCTACCCTGTTAAGGAGAACCCGATCGGTTCAGTGGTTAGCGAGATCCTTTGGTACAGATACACAGACAAACATCCTGTTACTTTAGTATAAGGATATCTAAATCTAAAGGAAAAAAAATTCTTTTTTTCTAGGAACCATAGAAAATAAAAGCATGCTGGTTTTAAATATAACAAATTAAGTTATCAAATAAAACTGCAGAAATCTTATAAAAAAAAGAAAATAATAGAAACATTTTGAACTAGAAAGGGGGTAGATTTATTACCTCAATTTAATTTCATACTTTTAAATATCTTTGTATGATGTTCTAAGTTACTTTATGTCCCAACATAGCGTCCCCTTCTTTACTCCATTCTATTTATAAATATATAAGATCATAGAAAGAAAACGTCGTATTTTTACAGTTTTCTCCTATTTCTAGGTTCTAGGGGATTGTTAATATCTAATATCTGCTGGACAATCATTAATATTACCTAACCTAAAGTAACCTATCAAAAGCTAATGTGAAAATACGACGAAACCTACTTTGTACATCATTTTCTTTCCATGATCCAAAATATGTTGAATTACAGGAAGCATAGAAAAGAGAGGCATGAGATACTGGCATTTAGATGTGACAAGTGTGATTGTAAATATCCAGAACAAACAACTCTTGTAGAGCACAGGCGGACAAAGCATGGTAGGACACCAGGTAATCTTATATTTTAAATTGATTTTAATTGATTGGGTGGTATAAACTATCAGAATCCAAACTACAGATGTCAGAATGTGTAATTTTGTTATCAATATTGGGTCAGAACAATTTAACATCAATGAATAACGATTGAAAGGATGCTTTGCTTCAATAGATGTTGTGACTTATTTATGATTTATTTAAGAGGATGAAGCAAGAAGAGTAACAAAAAGAGGTCGAGGTGGCCACCAGGTTATTTCCAAAAATTTAGGCAAGCATTTGTTTTTATTTTAACTTTTAGCAAGGAGTGAGGGTGTAAAATTATAATTGGGGTAGAAATATCGGCGGGGAGAGTGATATTCATTGGGTCCTTTGCATTGCGGGGAGTGGCTTACCGGTAATGCGGTGTTATTTTAATAATAGAAAAATCCTTTTAGTCTTTTTTATTAGTTAAAAACGTACCTTTTAAATACAATTGTCTACCATTTGAAAATAAGATTTAGATGGATGAAATTTTAAATCCTTAGGGCTAGGGGTGGAAGAGGCCATTTAGCAATTTGATGTTATTTTTGTTGAAAGAAACGGTTATAAAAACAAATCTTGTTCTTAAGTTCCAATGCACAAATGCGACCAATGCCCAGCTTCCTTTCTTAACTCAGAACAGTTGAGTAATCATAGAACTGCGCGCCATCCTGAAGAACCTGAAATATTGGAAGTAACCAGTAATAGTCAGCTACAGACTAGCAATACAGAAAAATCAGCACATAATCATCAGCCTAGTGTAAAGCACAAAAATACGCTTCATCCTCATAAAGAACTTATAATATCAGAAGTAACTAGTAACAATCAGCAGCCACATTTTAGCAACACACAAAATTTAATGCCTAGTAAAAAAATAAGAATAAATTTTGGGACGGGTGAAATTCAAGCAACACCTGTTATAAACCAAACTACTCTTGTCAAAAGTCCAACTCTGACTGTTTCAAGCCAAGTCACGCTTGCTAAAAAACAAAATCCGCCTGTCAATCCAGTACAAAACAAAACGGGATTTGTAGAGAGGCCATTTGCATGTCACAAGTGCAGTGAATCATTTACATCAAAGATTGTTCTGTCTCTGCATATGCAGAGTAATCACAAAGAGGAATGTACATACATTGATTCATTAACTTTTGTGTTGATCTACGCAAAAAGAATTAATTTTACCCTATATATCCCAAAATTAGATGCTCATTTTATAAAAAATATTGAACAATCCCTTCGTATATTAAAACCCATAAATAAATAAAAGGCATAACAACAGTTAAAAAATATTTCGTTTTTAAGTAATACTTGTAAAAAGAGTGTAAAAAGATAAAGGGATGAAACGTGTAAAGTGTTTTCCATACGAATCAATCAGTAGTTTGCGCTTCTATATAAAATTTTTATGTATGTCATAATATTAATCAGGAGAACCCAATTTTTGCCTTGACAGCACCGCTGCTTCAGCGGCATAGCCTATCACAACCACTGGTCCAGCAGCCTAGCATTCCACTAGTACGACAACAACAACATCCGCCCCCTTTTATTGGACGAGTATTGCTTCCTCCTCCCCCCTTGCGGAGAATTGTGCCAATCCTACCATCTCCACCTAATATGACCAGGTACAGTGGCATGCACAATACATTGCCGGGGAGTAAAAACTTGAGCTGAAGGAAAAAAAGGATGTAGGCAGTCCATTAAGGTGTTTACCCCTACCACCGACCTACTCGGTTGACAGTGTAGTTATTTTTTCCTTGAGGGGGGAGGGGTCCTTAAAACCGATTGGATTCCAAGAACGATTTAGAATAACTTTGTACTATAATTAGTAAGTCCCGCAGAAAGAAAAGTATCACTAATTTACTTAGGTACCTACTATTCAGTATTCAATAAACAAAAAAAGTGTGCAGCTTTATTTGAATTGAACTATCCCTATAATAATATTTATATTGCAGACATGGGAATCCTGGTGTTATTGCAACTAACCAAATAAGGATGTCAATTCCAACTGAGACTGTCACTGCAATAGGTATTTACATTAGTTTACTGTGTATGTAATATGTATGTAGCCATTGCTTCTTAGTGTTTGGACCTAAGTAGTCATGTAGTAGGACGAGGCATTTTTGTATAGCGCTGGGGCCAACTCAAGCACAGTATGGCAGGAGTCTTAAATAATGTCACTGTAAAGAATGACACTCCCCACAGAGAGAAGCTTTGGATAAGGATTGTATTAATATCATATGATATACTTTATTATTGTTTTACAAACCTACTCAATTATTTACAACCAAAGGGAAGTAGCGTGAATGTATTATGACTGAGAAATTCGAGAAGCCACATGTGGACCTGAAATTGAACTCTCACTACCGTAACACGAGCTACGATACCCCTTTATAATTAGCCTATCTATCAAAAATAAATTTGAATCCTTTGTAAACTCGATCTTTGATGCATTGTACATCAATTTATCGAACATTGTGTTATACCTTCAGATACCTCGTTTTATAAGATTATGATATGTACCTAGAAATAATCATATGTATAGATTTTTATGTCTCAATAAACACCTCAACACTTTATGTTGATTTGTAGGTATAGATGAGGATGACCAGAATGGCACCTTCCTGTACAGCAGAGAGTCTCTGGAGGAAGGAGACCTTGATGATGATATCATCGCTGACGAACAAGATCCTTTCTTAGGCACAGATATTTTTTTTAAATTGCATTAATATGGATAATGACAGGAGAAGTAAAGCTTGTTGTATACTAATAACTAAAATATAAAATTAGGGGGATTTCGAAAGAGCAGGGTAATTTCGGACGGGAACAAATGGAGAATTTTTGCTTACTATTTATCCTACCCTCCTAGTTTTGAAATTTAATTGAAGGGGGAGGGGGGGTAGTTGTTTTTCGTTAAGTCTATTATATAACTTGGAGTGGAGGGGGATAACCTTGCGGAGTGTCTACCTACAGTGCTCTATTATTGAAGGGCTATCCTGTCCTAATAGAACCTATGTAAACCTGGGGGGGGGGGGGGGGGGGGGGGGGGGGGGGGGGGGGGGGGGGGGGGGGGGGGGGGGGGGGGGGGGGGG
>LS051506.1:3729-15423 GCA_900241095.1 Acartia tonsa | reverse complement strand
CCAATTTTTATGTTAACATGTTTTTATGTGTTACAATTTGATTGTTTTGCTCTGTTTATTTTTCTTTTGAATTCTAAGTTATTCCGCATAGATTAATTAACAGTCCAATGTCCCCTCCTTCCCTTATTAGGTCCTGAAGAACTAATCCTAACTATTGCAGACAACCAACCCATTGTTTGTACGACCTTGAATTGAAAAATGTCAATAATATCTTTATGTTTAGCCTGTTTAATGGCCAAGGCATTCTTAGCCCATTCGTCGTAATAGACAATTGTAAATACCATTTTCAACGTCTCTAGTATAATACGAACCTAACACCCCCCCAAAAAAAAAGGGTGACACGCATGCTTAAAAACATTGCATACAAAATAAATAGTGCGCCAAAAAAAACATGTGTACAATGTAAAAATGGCGGGAAATGTTTTTGTGACCGACCTTGATCTTGGCTTTCAGCTTTTTCCGCTTGACCTGAGACCTTGGCACTGGACACTCTGTGCTGTCCTCCATCTTCCTGCAGCCTGTCTGCCCGGGGTAACAGATGATAGCCAGATACCTGAATATTAAAAAATAAATAGCGCGTAAAAATGGCGCCAAAAAAAAATTTGGCGGGAAATTTATATTATAAAAGGATGACCGACCACATCCTCCATCTTCCTGTAGCCTGTCTGCCCGGGATAAGGGATTTTCAAAATATAAATGGCGGGAAATATTTTAAAAGGAAAACCACATCCTCCATCTGCCCAGGGTAACAGAAAATAGCCAGGTACCTGTACACTAGTATATGGATATAGATTCAGGGATCTAAAGGGATAAGACAATGATCGATAAATTGATGTAAATCCCATTCCCCAAATGCTATACACAAAATTACCCCTTCAGTTGATTACAATTTGTGGTTGCAACGTTTGGACACTCATTTTAATAAACTAAAATTAACGTCTCGTGTATTTCTTTCAACTTCTCCTCTTCGAAGGCAAAGATTTTCATCATTATATATAATATTATACCTTTTAAAATCTGGTTCGATTCTCGGAAGTGAATTATAGAGAACACCAAGAACATTGATTTTTAGGACATTTGTAGCAATTAATTTTTTAATTTAAAAAAAAAATCCTTTTAAAATATTGCTAGAATCCGGAATCCGCCAAAAATAAGAATCCGAAATCCGCAAGGATTTCGCCACTTTTTTTGACTGATTCCTTAAAAATCCGGAGTCCGAATCCGGCCCAAAAATTCGACGGATTGCCATTACTATTTTGTAGTAAGACAGACAGACCAATTATGTTGTATAGTGGATACAAAAAAATAAGGGATCTAAAGGGATAGGACAATAGGCGATAATTTGATGTACATCCCCAATTAACAAAATTACCACTTTTGTAGAATACAACTAGTGGTTGAAACATTCTAATAGTAGGACTTACCAATGCGAATTTTCATTGACCGGGACCACAATAAAATCCTTCTCGAATATGTTGGTCTTTCTGGTCCACCTCTTGACCCTGTCATGGCGGCGCACTGGGCCCTCTTTCTTAGCCTCTATGGGGGTTGGCTTGGCGGTCAAACGGCTGTACCAAAACGTGGTAAACATGTGAACCCTAGGACAAAATGAAATAAGTATAGTATTATTAATAATTTTAAATGAAAACAAGGATGACGACATCCAAAAAGGTAGGCTTTGTATTAAACGGTAGGACAGACGAACATTAACACTTGTAGAGTGTCACTCACAACTGAATAATCAGAATATAAATGTATAACAGTTGAAACAAAATTATAAGTAAATTTGTTTCAAAAACTTCTTAAATACAGGATACTGTAAAAGGACATACTTACATACTTAGGATTTGATTATAGAGACGATTCGCTTATAGATTTTATTTTGTTGTCATAGGAATCAGTATTTCAAGAAACAGATGAATTGACAATTACATCACGTAAAAAAATCAACATATGATAAATGGACTATAGACAAGACATTCTGGTATCGATTAGAGTTGATACGCTTTCTAAATTGCAAAAATCACCGTGCAAAGTTTGAAATCTATAGAACAATTCTGACATGCCTAAATCAACATGAAGAGCTATCCGTTACGGACGGACCTTAATCATAGAACAGCTTCGCTACAAAAAAGGATACTAGGGCTAGGTCTCTAGCTGGAGTTCTCTGGAGAGGTGAGTAGATTCAAAATTCAATATTGTTTTCTCATTGTCATTGCTTGAGCATGAATTGGGTCATTTTTTATATTAGTTTTTGACCTAAACTGTAGGGGGTTTTTATTGAAAAAAGTGAAGGGATTTTTTTTTACCCTTCAGACAGTTAGACAAAAGATAGCTATACAGATTGATATACAGACTAATGGACAGACAGACAGATAGGTAAATAGACAGACAGGCATACATAGATAGATAGACAAGAAACAGTCTTTGTCATTCTTATTCATGATAGCAAATTGGGGTACAGAAAGACAGACAGATAGATAAATAGACAGAGAGACAGATAGATAAATAGACAGATAGATAATTACCTGTCCCTATCACTCTTATCCATGATGGCAAACTGAAGGTACAGAAAGACAGACAGACAGACAGACAGTAGATATACAGACAAACATACAGACAGACAGATAGACAATTACCTGTCCCTATCATTCTTGTCCATGATGGCAAACTGAAGGTATCTCAGGTAGAAGTCGATGATGGTGTCATTCAGGTAGGTCTCCACCTTCAGGGTCTTGTAGTCGTCAGTGGTTACTGATACAGGACCAACTCCCTCCACACTACCTGTAACATAGATAGATAGATAGATAGACAGATAGACAGATATATAGATAGATAGATAGATAGTCTCCACCTTCAGGGTCTTGTAGTCGTCAGTGGTTACAGATACAGGACCCACTCCTTCCACACTACCTGCAACATTGATAGATAGATAGATAGACAGACAGATAGATATATAGTCTCCACCTTCAGGGTCTTGTAGACGTCCTTGGTAGAAGAAGTAGAAAAATGCTAGACATACCATTGGAAAGCTTATAGGCTCTAGTTTTCATATTGGTATGTAACGTTTTAGTACTATTATTAGTTTATGGCTCCACTCCGTCCACACTACCTTTAAACAGCAAGTCAAGTGGATAAGATTAGGGAGGGAGGGGACATTGGGCTGTTTATTACGCTAGTCCCCAAACTTTTATAACTTTTATTAGTTGGATTCAATCAAAAAGCAAGCCAAGATATCTAAATGGATAAGATAATGGTCAAGAAATTGATGAATAACGCCTAATGATGACACACAAAATTAAACCTTCTGTAGATTAAAATTAGTGGTCTGAACACTCAACTTAATAAAACAACCTATCAAAATTCATAGATTTCCAAAGTTTTAAAGTCAATGCACAAGAAAACGATGTTTAAATCTTTTAGGACTAGTGTAAAAAAGAGCCCTTTGTCCCCTCTTTCTCTGGAAAGAATAGGCGTCCTACAGGGCTCTAGTTTAGGATCAATTTTGTAGTCTACACTACTTGTGCAAGTCATGGCGATAAAGCATGGATAAAGAATATGTGGATATTGTGACAGGGGCATTTAGGTTGCTAATATAGTCCTCAGGGCTCAGATATTGATCAATGCAGTCCTCAGTGGTTAGGGGAGGGGATAAGATATTTATAAGGAAGGAATGGGAAGTACGGTTACATTAGTCAGCTTCCAGAAACATTTTTTCATAGTATGGATTTAATACAATACGATACATGATTTTTCAGTGTGGCCAGAGAACCGGTTTTAATCCACCAGATATTAATCGGATTCGCAGCCATACACTGGAAATAATTGTTTATTATACCTGGGAGTGGAAACTGACAATACTTCTGCACTGGATCTGGCTTCGGCGGCGGCGGGGGCTGCGGCTTCATCGGCTGTCCGTAGCCCGGCTGCCCGTGAGGCGGCCACATGCCGGCAGCTGCGGACATGGCGCCGTACGGATGGCCGGCCGCTGCACCATATGCAGCCGCCAGACTGCCGGGTACTCCGCCCCACATCATAGGCGAGGGTTGTAATAATTTTTGAAGATTTATCTAAAAATAAAAAGGTTTAAAAAAAAGGATGACAACATCCATAAAACGGTCGGACAAACTTACATTAACACTTGTCAAGTTTCAGAACTGAATACGCAGAATATAATTGCATAAGTTTATACTAAATTGTAAGTATTTTTGTTGCAAAACCTCTTAAGTACAGTTTACTGTTTAAGGACATACTTACATTTTTAGAACTTGATTATAGAGATACTTCAGTACTAGAAATCATTATGACCGATAAATTGATGTAAAACCCCAATGATGACACAGAGAATTACCTGTAAATTACAATCAGTGTTTGAAATATTTGGACACTCAAATTAATAAACCAACCAATCAAAATACAATAAAAGTCCCAAAGGTTGTTAGGCCAACGAAAAAGAAAACTTTAGGGACTAGTGTAATAAACAGCCCATTGTCCCCTTCCCTTCATAATATCCAACAACTCTCACCTTGTCTTGTTGTTTCATGATAAGAAGTATCCGCTTGACCAGCCCGAATGTCTGTCTGTCTATCTATTTGTCTGTCTGTCTCTGATCTCTGACATCCCACAAAACTCACCTTGTCTTGTTGTTTCATGATTAGAAGGAGCCACTTGACCAGCCCGAATATCTGTCTGTCTGTCTATTTATCTGTTTGTCTATCTGTCTGTCTCTCATCAATGACATCCCACAACACTCACCTTGTCTTGTTGTTTCATGATAGGAAGGAGCCGCTTGACCAGCCCGAATGTGCCGCCAAACTCTTCACTCTCACTGTCTGAATCCTATGACACAGTGCAACACAACTTAGCCTAGGATGCTACCTTGAGGCACTCCAAAATAATCTTTTTTGTTTATAAAAAGTTAAGATCCAGGGATCTAAAGGGATAAGACAATGGCAGATAAATTGATGTACAACCCCAATGTTAATACACAATAATGCCACTTCCTATATTTGGACACTCAACTTAGTGAACCAACCAATCAAAATTCATTAAAAGGTCTATCACACAGTGCAACACAACTTAGCCTAATATGCTACCTTGAGGCACTCCAACATCCCGGAGAGAAAGAGGAGACAATGGGCTGTTTATTACACTACCCCCACAAAGTTTTCTAATATCATTTTCTTATTCCTTGGCTTAACATCTTTGGGGACTTATATTTAATTTTGAGTGGTTGGTTCATTAAGTTGAGTGTCCAAACGTTGCAACCACTTATTGTAATCTAAAGAAGAGTAATATTGTTTATCATCAATTTACCGACTATTGTCTTATCCCTTAAGACCCCATATTCCGTCAAACTTTAAATGGAAACCTTTCTGTAACACAACTTTCTCATGGATCTAAAGGGATAAGACAATGGATAATAAATTGATGTACATGCCTAATGATTATACACAAATTACCCCTTCTGTAGATTAAAATTAGTGGTTTTAACTTCTGAACACATAACTTGATGAAACAACCAATCACAATTCACTAAAGTCCTCAAAATTGTAAAACAAACGAATAAGAAAATGTTATTATAAGATTATGGGGACAGGTGTAATAAAAAGCCCATTAATATCCCATCTCTCACTAAAAAATAAATCAATATTTATGGCAGCAAAGTTGTTATTGTGCCTGATCAGCGCAGGACTCGAGGATGGCCGCCATGAGGCGCAGCTTGTGACCCTTCTTCATGTTGTTTATGTCCAGGACAGACCTTAGTAGAAAAATAGTATGAAGATTTGGTGATTTTCAAAAATATATCAAAGGGGTAGTTTCACGAAATGCATTTGAACTTAATTTAATAATGAACCGCATATATTTTGCTTGCTATTGGGTTAAACTAAATTTATATGGCATATATTTGAAATGATTTCAATTTTCTACCACGTAGTTTTGATATATGCCATATAAATGTAGTTTAACCATTAACCAGGGAAAAATATGCGTTTCATTAAATTAAGTTCAAATGCCTTTCGTGAAACTACCACTTTAGGGTTATCCAAATCTGAAATGAACAAACCGCAAGGCTAAATTTTGGACCCAGAATCTGAATCCGCAATTGAAATTACTTATTCGGATTCTTAATTTTTATGACTTTTGTAACACTTTTAAAAAAAATAGAAATGACCAAAAAAAACAGAATTTTTTAGGGTTTATTGAGAATTATCCAATTTGTAGAGTTTTTTAAAGATTTTCTCAGGCTAGGAACGAGATATTTTGAAACGTATAAAAGTTCCTGATTCCACTCCTCAAGGCCTTTCCTGGGAGCACCATGAAGCCATAGTTCTGATTCAATAAATTTCAGGTCTTTTTGCAGATTAAAAAAAACATTGCAGTACTTGTGTGGTCGCAATTTTAGCATTACAGAAAATATATTTTGCACGGGTCATTTTATGCATAAATCAACAAAAAAAACGATTTTCAAGTATATTATAAACTACATGGTAGAAAATTGAAATTCTTCCAAATATATGTCCTATAAATGTAGTTTAAACCATTAATCAGGAAAAAATATGGAGTTCACAAAATTTAAGTTTAATGCATGTTGTGCAACTGCCCCTTTAACCTACCTGTCCTCCGGATTCTCCAGGTTGACCAGCATCAGAGCTCTCTCCGCACTGGATACCTGTCCAGCGGTCATATGCACACCTATTAAATAAAATAAACATGGAATCGGATGACAAGGATATTTTTTACTTATAGGGGTTTAAGGCTATTTTTCTGCCTTTCCCTTCAACTTTGATTACAGAGCCATCATGTGCTAGGGGCGCAGCCGCTAGTGTAACGTATAGTAACCTGTATAACCTCTAGAGGTCGGGATTCACCATTAGGTGTTATTTTGGTGTATCTCTGAACCAAATCTTGCTACTGAAGTGCAAGATTACGTGACCAATCATCATACAGACAACCAACCCTTTGATTGCACGACCTTTGTCTGTGCATGGTAATGAGTTGCTCCTTTCTTTGGTCGTGACATTATGTCGCGCACCTGACATAGCGGCAGCAGTAACCATCATAATTTTTAACGTCTTTAGTTAAGATGCGGTGTCGGGCCGAAATTCAAACCTATCACCTTCGCGACAACGTGCGGATGCGCTACGTGTTACATTGTCGTGGTCTCCAAAGTATTATGGTACTCAAAGTAATATGGTTTCCAAAGTATTTTAGTACCCATAGTCAATCTTTAAATTCTTACCATTCTTATCCAAGGACGAGGTAGCCGCCAGCCCTGGAAAGGCTGCTGCCAACGGATTCAAAACCGCTGCCGCTTCGGCCGCCATCATTTTGTTTCTTTGCAGCTGTTGTAAATAAGCCGCCTGGTTAGAACTCATGCCGTAGGCACCTGGACAAAAAGAGGGGTCATTTTTTTCGCGTATTTTCCGTAAAGTTGGGTGAACAGATGTATAGTATAGATGTATATACAGACAACTACCTCCCTTTCTTTTTCAAAGACCTCTTTCGTCTGCTCCTAAATTCATTTCTGCTACTTGGCTGTGTTAATATAAGCGACATCATTGGCTGATTTTCAATGACCCAATAGAATGGTTGCACAAGGCGATTGCGACGGGGAGATACAGTTATTTAACCCTTTCTCCCTCTAGTGTTTTACTCTAATGTTGTGTGTAACCTTTTTTTAGTCAAATGCTCTTATTAAGTCAAACTGTTGTTAATTATGACAAAACGTAAAATGATATAGTAACAGGATGTCTATGATTTTGACTGTCAGTTTGTATCGAAGGTCATATCGCTAACCGCTGATCCTATATGGTTTTCCTTTACAATATAGATTTTAATAGGTCCTGGACCAATATAGATTTTAATAGGTCCTAGACCAACAGAGTGGATGAGTTCTCCATAAAAATAAATTCTATACAGGGATCTAAAGAGATAAGACATTCACCGATCAATTAATCTACATTTCTACTGATGATACACAAAATTATCTCTTCTATAGAAAACAACTAGTGGTTGAAACGTTTAGACATTCAACTGAATTAACCAACCAATCAAATTTTCTTAAAGATCTCTCAATTTTAAGCCAACGAATAAGAAAACTTTTTTTATAAAACTTTTGGGGGGACTTAAGTGAGTTTTGATTGGTTGCTTCATTAAGTTAAGTATCCAAACATTTCAACAATTCGGTATGTACATCAATTTATCGGCTATTATCTTATCTCTTTAGATCCCTTAAAATTCTATACCTTGCGCGTAGTAGCCCATATTGAGCTGTTGTTGAGCTGCCATACTCTGAGCGGCTGCGACGGATCCCGCCAGCTGCGGCAGCTTCTCATAGCCGCCAATATCTTCATCTTCTTCTGAATTATAACAGATAATCATTTTATCAGTCTGTCAGTCTGTCTGTCTGTCTATCCATCTGTCCCTCCTCTGTACCAGAATATTTTAAGTCTAGAAGTTCTTTATCCCTCAAGTACCTCTATCTGTCTGTCTGTCAGTCTGTCTGTTAGTATATCTGTCCGTCAGTCTGTCTGTCCATCTGTCCCTCCTCTGTACCTGAATATTCATCCTCCAGAAGTTCCTCATCCTCCAGAACCTCATCCTCAGAATTCTCGCTGCCAGAATCAACATCCAGTGTTTCCACCTCAATTTCTTCCCGTGCATCTGTCCCCTCCTTTTTTTCAATAATGGATATATTATGTATGGATATTGTAAGAGATTTTTTCCGCATCGCTTCTAAACCGATTAATATCCGGTGGATTGGATCCGGTATCCAGCTAAAAAACTGGTTACAAATTTGATATTTGTAGAAAACTATTTATAATACTATTCGCATACCCTGATAAAATGATTTTCCTTCCCGTTATGACTTCACCAAACATTGGGCCGGATAACAGGATATGGACCGAAGGAACTTGCTAACCGCTGAACCGATATTATTATCCTTCACGGGGTAGCTTCTCATAGGTCCTGGGATGATTTATAACTATTTTGGGGGAGGGTACAACCACCCTCCCAAGAGAAATCACAAAAAAAGCTAACATTTAAAGTGCCACTAGAGGCCTCTAGGGGGCGTAGCCGCTATTGTCAAAATATTGTATGTATATCCATTCCTTTTGGCCTTCAGCTTCACCATGCATAATCATTTCTTTCAGCGCAGACAAGTCTTCTAAATATAGAGAAAAAACATAATATCCGCTGGATTAGAACCGGTTCTCAGCAAGACTATCCGCATAATATCCGTGGAAAGCTGTCTATAATACGATGCGATAAACTAACTTTTAAAAAACGGGGATCTTATGGCATACGACAATGCAATGAAAGATTTTCATTTTTCTACCAGTTAGTTTTTAAAATATCAAGATTTGAAAATCACATCTTTTGGATATATGAAACATAAATGGCTTGATATTCCTGTAATTTATGCTTGCACTCAATCATGTTAGATGCGCTTCATGCAACTATCCCTTTGTTGCAAAATTGCTTAAATGCAGAATACTGGTTAGGCTTATAACATTGTAATAGGAATCAATATTCCAAAAATAAGTATGTTTGAAATGGACGTACGGACTTTTTTGTAACTATAATAGATTTGCTACACTTATTAAAACGTACCTTATTAGTAGAGGAATCATCATACAAAGCGGACACTAATTATAGAAAAGCTCGGTTTATAAAAAAAAGTAAATGTTTTTCCGTTTACCTTCATACATCTCTTGAAGTTGTTTGAGCAGCAGTTGGGCAGACTTGGATTTAGCCTCTGCGGGGCTGCCGAGCCCTGCGGGCGACTCCGCACTCAGTTTACCTATCATTGTCCTAGACTTCCCACTCTTCAATATTTCATTTTTTACTTCGGTGTTCTCAACCTTAATAAAAATTGGTTCATCATATCGGTTCAGTGGTTTCGAAGCCATAATGGAAAAATTATTTTAGAAAATATCTTTATATAGAAGAACCGAACAATCTCGCTAACCACTGAACCTATATGGTTCTCCTTTACAGTGTAGCTTTTTTATAGGGCCAGGTAACATTTATAAAGGGATTAGTAGCTATTAGTGCAATATTCCGTAAAATTGTGAGCAAGCTTCCAGAGTCAAATGCGCTTATTAAGTCAAACTGTTATTAATGTTGACCAAACGCATAGCATAATTAAACGCATATTTAAAAACAATTTGACCTAATAGACGCATTTGACTGGAATCTTACTCACAACTTTACGGAATTTTGCAAAATCTACTACCTACTCCCTTTAAACTAAACAGTCCTATAAAAAACTAAGCTGCACACTAAAAGAGAACCATATCAGTTCAGCGGGTAGCGAGATTGTTCAACACATACAGACAGACACAGATCATGTTACATTTATAAATTGTTTTCTTAAGTAATTTTTCCAGTATGGCTGCGAAATCGATTAATATCCGCTGGATTAAAACAAGTTCTTTTTATTTATTGCATCGTATTAAAGACAGCTTTCTACGAATATCCAAATGAAAATTTATAAGATTTTAAATTGGTAATTAAGTATTAATCCACCTTATCCTTAATTATTTTAATACTCGTGGAAAATTGTCTGTAATACGATGCAGATAAATAACTATTGGTATGACTGATAAATGGTTCTAATCTAGCGGATATTAATCGGTTTCGAATCCATAATGGAAAAGTTTTATTTTGAAAATATACTTTTATAAAAGTAACAAATCTGTGTATATCTTTAAGTACCGAACACTATCGCTAACCGTTGAACCGATATGGTTCTCCTTTAGAGTACAGTGAAGCGTTTATAGGTCACCTTCTTCCACCTCAGGTGCACCTAGAGGCATCTAGGTGCATAACCGCTAGTCAATAAATAAAACCCAGGGATCTAAAGGGATAAAACAATGGTCGATAAATTCATGTACATCCCCAATGATGATAAACAAATTTACACCTTTTGTAAATTAAAATTAGTTCGTGAAACAATTAAATACTTAACTTTATAATCCAAGCAATCAAAATTCACTAAAGTCCCAAAAGTTGTGAAGGCAACAAATAAGAATACTTTATTTTAAAACTTTGGGTACTAGTGTAATAATCAGCCCATTGTCCCCTCTTTCTCTGATAAAACTTTTGGGACCGTTTATCTAGAGAATCTGGAAGAGATACCCTGGCGCTAGCTGTGGATTGGAACTTTGGGAACCTATTTAAACTTTGGGGACTTACCTCCAGCTCTTTTGATATATCGGCCCAAACTTTGACGAGAGTCGCATGGAAATCAACTTCGGCATCTTCAGTAACTTCACTTTCATTTACATTATCAGTATCCACGTTATAATTATCATTCACGGATTTTTCACCATTGTCATTGGAGGATTTTTCATCAATGTCATTGGCGGATTTTTCGTCCATTTCATTGGATGATTTTTCACAATTTGTTGAAGAAATCTCTGCCGCACACTCTTCTGCAGTTGTTTTGTCCTCGTTGTTGATTTGGATTTCATTTAAAGATTCCTTGGATGATTCGCCGTTTGTTAACACGGTACTGTGGTTTACAAATGTTTTTTTTTTTTAATTAAAGGGCCCCCAGATACCTCTTGGGGCGTATATAATAAGAGATATAAGTTTTCCGGAATTTTAATGTAGGGAGTAGATTTGAAATCTGCATCAAATTTTAAGGATTTTTTATAAAATTCGTTTTTTCTATAATTCTTT
>LS051505.1:1966-20067 GCA_900241095.1 Acartia tonsa | reverse complement strand
AGCCAATCTTTAAGGTTTAGGGTCAGACTTGAAAATTAAAAGTATTTTTGACTTCGAATTAAAGAATAAATATTTTTTGAAAAGTTTGGTGATTTTATTTTTATTGTCAAGGATCCGGATCCGCACTGACCAAATTTGGAGGATCCGGATCCGCAAAAAATCAATGCGGATCCGAAACCCTGCTTGTGCAGAATAATACACCCCTGCCAGATTTTCAGGTATTCTAATAAGTGATGCTCGCAGCATTGGCTAAAATAACTATACCCCCATCAAACCACTTTAGTCCAACCCCTCCCTTCCTATTGGATGAATAAACTGACCAATAAATGAGGTCCATATTAGCAAGCTAAAATGACGACAAATTTTCCCATGTCAATATATCCACGTATTATATCATATATTCATTCTTCATTTAATGTCAAACTTTGTCAAGTCAAACAAGTCATATTACAAATACAATGAATTATCATGCCTTAATAGAAATCCCCTCCCCCGACAAGCAACGATAATAACAAGAAGTTGCATAATACTAACCGGCACAGCAATATTTTCTTCGTCATCTTGAGCCTCGGCCTCAAAATTTGATATCATAAAATGACCAGAATGTATGGCCTCCTTATGTCGCACTACAGCCATTGTAAATTTATTTTTTTCAACTAGTTTTTAATTAACTAAAGTGCAGCTAATCTTTTGAAAATTTCTAAATGTAAATTTTAAAAACATAAATCTGAAAAATAAAGCTACACATTAATTATACAAATAATAAAATTTTAACAATGAATTAAGAGACAAAAGTGGGAAACAATCATAAATTGAGAACAAAATATTGAAAGGTTAAAACAATTTCTACAATAACAAATAAGGACATCAAAACAATGGATTTAATTTTGTTGGTATAACTGGATGTTGTACAATACATTTTTAAAGGAGATTAAACTTTTCATATTTTAATATGATTGACTGGTTTTGTTACCAACCTATTACAATTTTTTATGACTAATTAAGAAAACATATAAAATCTAAATTAATTACAATTAACTAAAAATGCAACTAAAGAGTGACAAATAAAAAAATGCCTAAAAATAATGTAAAAAGCAATGGGTATTTGAAGTTTAAAATTTTTCAAAAAATTATTGTAAAAAAGAAAATTAATAGGCAATGCATTGCTTTTCATAAGTTATCTTAAATTATATAATAATATAGAAAATCAAATACTGAAACGTAGTCCTAAAATTAGAATACAAGTAGTTTTACTCCTAGTCTCTATGGAACAGTAATTTTCTCCCAACCCCCCTCCCCTACAAAATATTTTCGTTTGGTTTTCTTTTCTTTGTTGGCCAATTATTTTGAATGGGATGAGAAAATCTTCCCCCTCCCTATGATAATCTTGTACATACCTTTATGGAAAATAAAGTTCCAACAGTTTACAAGATCTTACGTAACAAACCCACACATATAAATAAATTAAAATATAGCATTTTAGTTTTGCAATTTTTGGTAAATAGGATTAGAGTTAAAATAGTATGCTTTAGTAATACATTTGCGGTTCTATATAACAATTTAATTTATCTGATACTCTATACCTATTGACAAAATCAAAAACTAAAAATTAGAAAAAGAAATTAAATAAATTTTTTCACATGCACACTTTAAGTTAACACAAAAGTATGGGAAAAACTTACACTCACGAGAAAATTGATAACAAATGCTAAAAGAAACTAAGATGCAGGGATCTAAAGGGATAAGACAATGGCCGATAAATTGATGTATCATATACCAAATTACCCCTTCTGCAGATTATAATTATTGGTTAAACGTTTGGACACTTAACTTAATGAACCAACCAATCAAAATTCAGTACCCAAAGTTGTTAGGCTAACGAATAAGAAAACTTTATCATAAAACTTTTAGGACTAGTGTAATAAACAGCCCACTGTCCCCTCCCTCCCTAGCTAGGTAAAAACTAAAGATGTCTGCATAGAAGATTATATATTAACTTTAAGAGCTGCACATAATTTACAATTAATAATTTGGGGTAACAAACAAGGATTAAAAAAATGTTCATCATAGGCAAGTTTTCAGTGATCTCAAAATACTTACTGAATGGCGTCGAAACCGATTATATATCCGCTGGTTTAGAACCGGTTCCCAGCAAGTCTGAGAATTCAGGGTTAACAAAACTGATTTTTGCGATATATTTTTTATTTTAATATCCGCGGAACTCTGTCTATAATACGATACGATAAATAACTATTACAGACTTTTTAATTCTGACTACGAAGTCAAGTAGGGATGGAAATTAAATCTCAAGAAAATTTTTTTTTTAAATTTTAAATTATCCATGTACGAAATGGTAGGTACCTACTGAGATTAAAATATCTAGATGGCATGAGAGTTAAGAAACCTAAAACTTGTATAGATGCATTGAATTAAAAATTGTGCTAAAAAAGATTTTAGTTTGATAAGAGATGATTTCTTATGTAACAAGGACAATTAAGTGGCACAGATTTAACAGATTAACACAAAAAAAAAAAAAAAATACTATTTTAATTATGGCAAATTTTATAGGTTTATGAATGTGACATTACTGATCTATTAAACTTTATGCTATTTATAATTAAAACTCACCAAAAAGACTTAGTCGCTTAGCATAATTCGATTTTATGGATTAGTCTAGATTATTTATAGAGTAGCTGCGAAAAAGTTAACTGAGGTCCATCTCATTAGCATACCATAACTCTGAAAATTTAGCCAGAAAATTTAAGAATATTTCAAGTCAAAATATTTAGCAAATGAATTTTAAAACTTACCTAGGTATCTTTTCAATTTGATAAAAAATCTTGATACAAAAAAATGTCATTTAATGTACATTATAAATGTTCAAAATATTTACATTTAGATATGTTTTGTATACATTTAGATTTTTAAAATCGTATTAAAATGTTAAAATATCATATAATATACTAAATTATTAAATTCTTAGGTCTTTAATATAAAGCAAAATAAGTTCTTGAAAACATAATAAAACTTTTTGCATTTGCTTTTTAAGCAAATGAGTAAGTAGGCAATAATACAAAACTAACTAATATATAAAACATGCAAAATATACATTAGATGAGAAAACAAAATAACTACATGTTATGTAGGTCTTATGAGTGGGTACTTTCCCTCAGAGTGCCTATTGAGCATTGTACCCCCTCCCCTTTTAAAAAATGAATTGAAAATAAGGAAGGCAGTTTTGTTCCCTATGCATAAACCCTGCGGAGGACCTTAACCCTGCAGTGGCAACCAAGTACCTAATGTAACCTAAAGTAATAAACAAACAACCAAAAAAACACACACCCACCCCCCTTATTTTCAATTGAAACATAATGAAGGGTTCTGTGCTTAAAAAGGCATTTTGAGGGAAATAGCCAATAAATCTAACACTGGAAATTATAATACTAATTTGGATAAATTTAAAACACCTCAACCTTCGAGTAGTTTATAAAAATAAAGTAAAAGACAACATTCAATGGACAAGGGATCTTTCATGTAGTTTTTATAGCTGCGCCTATAGCATCTAAAAGGCTCCATATTTGATAAGTGTGTATGTGGGATATGAGGGGGGTTAAGTAAAAAATCCTTTAAAAAATAGGTACAACTAGAAATAAAATAGCTTGACCTCAGTTAAGCTTACCTAAAATGGAGAACTCAATTGATGCTCACAAGGGGTTAATTCATAGAAATTAAAATACCTAGGTAAACTTTATTATTATTTCACTTATGTTTTCATCTTAGCTTAGACTAAAAGATATAATAAAAATCATTATCAAACATACCTTCAATTTCTATTTCTAGAACTGCACTGAACATTCATTATTGGCTTTCACTTTATCATTGTAAACATATGATAATTATAATAGTAATGAGTACTTTATAATTTTATTTTGTAGAATAAGTAGTAAATAGGTATTAAATCAATAAAAAGAAGACTATTAAGACACTTAATTATTGAAAGTACAAATAAAACGCTATTAAGGAAGCATGCAGAATAAATCAGAAATTAAAAGCTTTTTTATTATAGTTTGATCAATTATTAAGGAGGTGAAACATGAAAAAATTGCCGTTTTTATGAACCTGTTTTGTAGGTTTAAGAGCATATATCTTGAAAATAAATGGATTGATTGATTTGAAATGTAAAATGCCCCCGTTTCACCTCCCCAATACCTGGCTTATAGATCCATGATATTTAATGTTTCTCTCCGAATAATCCATCCCATAATTTCTTTTGGAAGTTTTGTTTTCTGTTTTAAATATTGATTATTATTAGTTTCATATAGTTGTAGGTACATAGGCGGTATCAAAACATTTTGACAATATTATACTGTTAGACTGTAAATTTTGACAAGTTAACCACTGGGTCCAGCTCCATCAGCTCCTGATCTCTTTCTAAAGGCCTGAAAATAATAAATAAGTTGGTTCCTTTAAAAAAAACAAGGATAATAGGTAATGTCTTTAAATATATAACGAAGTCTACAAAAGTTTCCAAGAGGGAGGTTTGTAGTTCAAAACACTTAAGGCGACTAAGAATATTTATTTATTACATCGTATTAAAGACAACTTTCCGCAGAGAGTAAAATGAAATATAGGAATAATTTTGTTAGAACCGAGGGTTGGTCGACCCTTCAGTTTCCATTTTATTTTTTAAGATTTTTAAAAAGTTTTAAGGGAGGGGATTTTTTAAGGGGCTATTTATCTCTGGAATGGGGAGGTAAAACCCGAAAAAAAAAATATAAATCTTCATTGGACCAAAAAGAAGCTTCACTGTAAAGAGATCTTAAAATACAGACAGATAGATAGACAGCCAGACATCCTGTTACTTCTATTTAAAAAATTGTGTTTACCTGTAGCCCCAAAGTTCCATGGCGACAGCACATTCGCTCTGAATATCAAAAACCTCTTGTCTAGTCAGCTTCTCCCTCCACTTGAAGGGGGCCGTCTTGGTGTCTCTAAATGTGCTGGACACCCCGCCAATGTTGCTCTTCGTGTGCGTGTCGAGGAACTGCTTCACGTTGTTGTGCATAGTAAAGCCGAAAAATTTGAAAACGTCGGCGGAATTTTCATATGGTTGCATAGAGAAATCTTCGTAACGGAATACTTTATAGCGGTCTGAAATTAAAAATAAAAAGATTAAATAAAATACACCCCATTTCTTTATAAAAATGACAATTTCATGCATAGCGTATAGGTAAAACGAATTAAAACGACGGACGTACTTACTAAGTCTACCAGTTCAGACGCTTAACTTGGCTAGTGAAAAATACAATCCTATTATATAAATAGTAAGGTTTGTTTATAATTATATGAAGCATAAGATTTTAATAATTACTTAGGTCCAAACACTAAGAAACAATGGCTACACAAACAAACAATAACTACTGAACCAAATGAGTTCTTCCTTTAGGTCCAAGGATGGTTTTAGACTATTTTATCTTTAAGAATTCTTGTGATTGTTTTTAGGCTATTTTCGGCGCCCTCCCTACCTCTCCAAAAGAAGGCTACTATTAAACAATAAATATACCTGGAAATTGCTGTGATAATTGTTGGTAGGCATAATAGTCTGCAACCAAATCTGAGCAAAGTTTACTTGGATCATCACAATCAGGGTTGCCAGGACACCAGTCACGATGCTTCCGACTCTCCATGGTACCACGGGGATCCCGTATCAATAACAATACTTTAACCTATGAAAAAAAATATATAGTACCTACAGCTTTACATTTTATTACACACTTTCTTAAAATTAAAAAAGGCTATTGGAGTTTATTTTAGATTTTTGGAGATTAGACCAGATTATCTTTTACTCCAAAAAAGGTGAAAGTTGTAGCTGGCTTAAATACCTAGTGATGCTTCCCATTCCACATTTACCCCATCCTTTCTCCTCCTATTGGATGAACGAGCTGACCAATAAGTGATGTCCTATTAGTAAACTAACTTAACGACATTTCTTCCCCTGACATAATATCCACGTATATTCAATATCCATTGTAAGTATACGCTCTTTTAGAAAAGAAGGATAAACTTGCAAAATTCCCTTGTTCTAGAGTAGCTGTGCTACTAAAAAACTTATTTTTCAAGACCTCAAAATGAAGAATACCTTATTATTCTTATCCATCATAAATTTCTTGGTGAGTGCCAGACGTAACCTCACAGTCTTTATAGATTGGAATGGGAAGAGAGAACAGAACCGATTTAAAAATTGAGGATTCCAGCAGAAGGCAGCTTTCCCTTGGTCACAATGCTGCCAGAGCCTGCAGCACATTTACATTATTCTCTTTCAATAAACAGTAAAAGCTGTATTAAAAAGATTACTAGGCTTGTCTTATAGGTAAAATTTCAAAATTTGCACTAAGCTTGCTCTAGTGTTAACTATTGCGATGTCATTTCTAAGGAGCCTTACAGAGGCGTAGATTCATAAACCTGGTAATGTTTTGGGTAAAAATCTATTTTAATCGACCTTCGTAGATAGAAATTAAATGTTAACAACGCTATTTAAGACTTGTATGTATATAATATGAATTCTACCAAGTCTGCCATACCATTTTTTTCAGCACTAAATGTAGATTTCTTTCTCAAAATAATTCCACACAGAGGTAAGGAGGTGAGGAGAAAATGTAAATTTGACACCAGAAAATTTTTAAAAAATAATAAAGAACCGTTTTAATAAATGCTGTTATGTTTTTGTCAAGAAGTCAAATAAAACCAAAGAGTATTTAGATAATCTTTACAATGCTCTTTTTTTCTATGAAGAGAATAATGTAATTCCTGTTATTATGGCTAAATAGCCAGTTATGTGATTTTCCAAACTCCAGATAGCTCTCCAGCCTTGTGTAGTTACAAGCCATCAAGTTGTTTAACACGCGCAGACCCTCTTTGGCTAGGTGACCAGTGCGGGCTTGCCTGAAAAAAAAACAGGGTTGAATTACCTAACTTTTTATGTTAACTTAAACAAAAAATATGATTTTCAAATCCATTTTTTTCTTGCCTAATAAATAATTTTAAGAGCGTATTAAAATTTGTCATTTCCCCTTCCATAACCTTCCTTCCCCTTTCATAACCCTGTTCAAGCAACTGACTAGGTATATTTCCACTATAATTGCGTAGTTATCGAGCTATTTTTAAGTGTTATCCATATTTGATATAAATTAATTTTTACCTGATATCAAAATGAAGCAGTGGTTCATAATGGTAATAAGTAGCAGGATGAGCATTCATAATGTCTCCCAAAAATGTGGATCCACTTCGCCAAGTAGTAACAACTAAAGCTTTGATAGGTTGACCTCCTGTCTCCAGGGTGTAGTCTTTTAATTCTCCTCCTTCCTGTTATACAATTTTCATCATATGTATATCCTAACAGTAAAATTCAAATGTCTATGTGTGTGTCTCTCTGTAAGTTTAAACCAAAATGTTTCTCCTTTACAGTGAAGCCTTCTTTAAATCTAAGGAATTTTTTTAACTATTATGGGAGAGAGATATGCCCCTCCCGCCAATATTTTTTTTACGTTTTTTTTTAAATAAAATTAAAAGATGATCGACTCCTCTCTCCCCATTCACTCAAGTGGACCAGAGGTTTTTTTATGTGTATAGCCATTATTATTTACATAATAAAGCTTAATAATAATCTAACTTAGGTATCTGTTTCAATAGTACTGTACACTTTAAATGTTTGATATTCCGATATGTGACGTTTCACATAGAAAAGGAAATGCCTTAATAAGTTAATATATACAGTATCTTTAAAACTTCTGTATGCTCAAAAAGACTTTCAAAGTTATCTGCAATCCAAAACTTTTCTCTGATTTTAAGGTTTGGATTTATGATTTGACCATTACCAAAGCTACTGTTACTTAAATTAATCATATTATACAAAATATGATGAAAATTTTCCTGAAAAGTAAAACCCTGCATATCTCTTGATATATCTAATTTCTCCCGCCTGACCGCCCTGTGGGCCGCGGGACTCGCCTTCATTCCTTTTATTAAATTTCTAGTTGTTGTTGTAGATGCCGTCACTCCCATACCTTCTTCTGTTGACGTGGAAAATAAACTTTTCGTCAAATTTATTGGAATGTTAATAACCTTAGATTTTGAGGTTGTTATATTTTTATACAAACTTTTGTCTTTTAATAGTGCATTAATTTCATCTGTTTGTGAGTTGTGCTGCTCCTGTGCTGCTGAATGATTGTCCTGGCTGTATCTGAGAGGGGCAGGCGCAGGCACCAGGGTGGGCAGGAAATTTTCATCAAAGTTACGAAAACCACGAAGTATAACAATTGTTGTAAAAATCATACTCGCTCCTATGAGCAGATATAGCCAAGATCTGCGCTCTTGCAACATGTCGATATTTAATTGTTCCTTTATATTACAAAAGTTTTACAAAGTTTCTTTGCTATGAATAAGTATAAAACATTTTGTCTGAAAAAAAACGAAACTATAATACTGATATATTACTTATAATCATATTAATGGTGTTGGTCAGTTAATAGTATAAATAGTACAAAATTGTAAGTATTTGTATAGCTTCACTTGTCTGCACATTTTAGATAAAATACCTAAGCATTATAGAATTCACAAAGGTAAATTCTTTTAAAACAAATTAGCCTATATCTGTTTAATTCCATAAAATAAACATTGAAAACGAAACAAAATAAAGTTGTACATAAAAAAGTATACAATTACAAGATGACATCAAGAGGACAAAATTTGCACATTCATTTATGTATAAACTTAACTTTATCGGAATAGTACGTTTGTATTGTTTACTTAGAATAAAGTACAATCAATATAGAAATGTAAATTCATGCTTTAAGCTATTTCGTACTGTATATAAATGGTAACATTTACGACTTCTAACAGAACTATTTTGTAACTTGAACCGTAATTGTTTAAGTCAAAATTTGTATATGGAAAATAACAATGATACAAAAATCCAAAGGTAGGTATATAGGTAAGTACGTATATAGCGAATTAATTGAAGCATTTTATCTTAAATAACATTCGAGAAAACTACTCATCACATGGCGTTACGGTCCGGACGGACAAACTGATAGACAGCTAAAGTGATTAATAAAGTAACTTCGATACAAAGATGAAATTTGGGTTATAATTTGATAATTATTGATTAATTATCGATTTTTCTTAGAAAATTTTGTGCAGTTTTTAATGAATACATCTATAAGAAAAACATAACCTTAAATAATTAAATTATCTGGGTAATTTTTTTAAAAATCATAATTTCAACCTAAAAATAGAATAAAAACTTTATTTTTAGCCTTTATATAAATAAAGCTTTTTATAGTCTAATACGTCATTATGTTTTGTTATGTATATTTGTGAGCTAGTAACAATAACAATTTATAACCCCAAAAGCAGACAGACCACTTTCTACGTAGTCAGCTGATTACCTTGCAGAACAATTTTTCCTGTATTAATTTTCCCTAATTTCTCCTTATCCTTATACAAAAGTAGTAGGATATGTATTCATATTCTGATATGTATTTGTCATAGAGAAGGGGTATTAAAATTTAAACATAGTCATAAAATTTTAAAAATATAACTTATATAAGATACAAATACAATTGAAATTACTATAACAACCTAAATCCTTATCAGTTCTCCCCGGGAAACCATGAACAGATCACTATGGATCTGTCTAGTTTGGTGGGGTAAAATGACCTACAAAAAGAAATCAGTTTCCCTCCCCAAATTCCAATAAAACTTTATTTACTCTTCCATGGACCTATATAAATGATCAATAGATCTCAATCATGGATATTTTTGAGAACTTGTCAAAACAAAATAGGGGAAAATTGTTTATAAAGGAAATGTCCAAAATCAGTAAAATTTGTACCGCGGCATTTTAGAAGAATTGCGCAAACAATTTGGATTCGGTTATTTTTCATCACATTTCATCATTTGGAAAGGGGAAAAGGTTAAGATGAATGTAATCCGACGTGTTATAGGGTCGTCTATGACTCCATTTCTCCGCCATCCAATTAATCAGTCATTCCTGACCCTCGGAATTGGAGGATTAAATAATTTGGGTCTTGGTAAACTTACTCAAACTATTTTAGGTAGGTATTAACTTAACTTTTAAAAGACTTGTATCTTTTCTTCTATTTTTGAATATTATTATTATGCAATGAATTTAAATTATGATACTTATCTTACCTCATATGGGCGAGACTGCTGTCCATTACATTTTAACGCCAGGTCCAACAACCAAGGATAACTAAAAGAAGCCAAATCTCTCTTTACTGTCCCAAAACACCCGGAGTATTAGGATAGTTACGTAAACTGACTACCATCTCTTTGGTTGCATGATCTTTATCTGAAAGTACCAGCTGTGCCAAGGCATTCAACCAACTTTGACTATTAATGTCGCACACCAAGCTGGTATAGCAGCTATATAGCTCTACGAACCATTTTTAACGTCTTAAGTTATGCCGCGGTGTTAAGGCGAGATATGAACCTATTACCTCCTCGACTACGCGTTGTGAGCCACGGTCGCAGCTGAATTATGATACTTAATAAATATCAAACAAATGGAAATAATATTTTATACTTCAGGTTCTTCAATAATTTCCCCAACCCAAACACACAATCTGCACACCAAATGTAAAAAGCAAAGAAAGCTGCATCCAAGTCTCCGCCATCCGGAAAATGGTGGTCTAGATTATGGGGTTGATATATTTAAAGCTTATGCTGTAAAGTAAGATTTTTTTCCAGTGCAGTGTATGGCTTTGAAACCGATTAATATCCGGTGGATTAGAACCGCTTCTAAGCCAAGCCATACTAAAAAATTATGTATTATAGCCAGTTTTCTATGAATATTGAAAAAAATCATAATATCAATACCAGTTATGTTGGCCTTTTAATCTTATGATATTTTATTTTAATATCCTCGGGGAAAGCTGTCTATAATAAGATACGTTAATTAGTTATTAATAATTTTAATTGTAATTTTTAAAACATTATTAAGTGCAAAAAAGAGTAACGAACCTAAAGAACAGTAATATAGAATATAATAATGTTGAATTTAGTGTGAGTAATATGAAAATGAGAACTAGCTTTAGAATAGAAAAAAAAATAAAAAAAGACATGTATAAAACATTGACATTATTTTATTTTTAGACGACAGCCCAAACCGTATATCAAGAAAAATCCTCTTGGTCCAGGAGTTCCCATGGCTAAAGGAATAAGTCTTAATCATATTATATTTGTTTTATTAGTTTCTAGTTATGTGTGACGTTTATTTACTTTAATCTCCTCATAGAATTTGTCTGAGGGGCGTCAAACCCCGCTTCCTCAACCCTCATTATTTTATCTAATTTTGACATAACATTATTGCAACTTACTAACACTTAATTTCAAAACAGTAAGTAGTAGAATAGTCATTTGTTTACAATTAAGACAAATCATGTTAGGTATTGTATTAAAAACCTTGGTAAAGAAGCCGAAGAAACCCAACAGTGCGAATAGAAAGTGCGTCCTCATAAGATTACCATCTGGCAAAGAATACACAGCGTACATTCCTGGGGAAGGTCATTCACTACAGGAACATAATCAGGTACAGTACTATGCTATGATTGGTTGCTTAACACTTTTCAACCATTATTTTTTAATTATTATTTTGAATGTACAAAATATTATTAACAATTTTCATGTCCCATACGTTCCCTGGGTTTAACTGTGTATTTGAAATTGGTTCCTTTTTTCACGAGATTGCTTTCTTTATTGTTTGCCTATTGTACAACAATTTTGTTCTTTCCTCAATGTTCCTATCTAGCTGTAATAAACCCAACACCCTTATTTTTTAAACAAAATTAAAAATAAGGACGGTAGATTTTTTTCTTTCTTTAACCTTGTGAGGGACCCCATCGCCACGGGACTAACCATTACCCAATATAACCTGACCTAAAGTAATAAACAGACGAAAAACTTCCCCCTCGCCTTAATTTCAAATTAATGAGGAGGGGGATTTCTATGCTTAGCTCTTTGAGAATATTTTTTAATTCATTTTACTTTTTTAGTATTTATGGTTTGACTAGATCTGATTTAAAATATTTTTTTTCCCAGGTTGCTGTGAGAAATAAGAGATTAAGAGATACCCCTGGAGTGAAGCTAACATGTATGAGAGGAATGTACGATTTACCACATGTGGTCAAGAAAACAAATTAAACATTCATTGATAGTCTCATTTAAATTTTATAACTTAATATTTTTTCTGATAGTTTTCCTACTCAAAATTTAAATTTTTGTCCGTACAATATTTAGTTAGTCAAACTTCCTTTTTATTCTTGTAAAAGATTTTTTACCGCACATGTTTGTTTCAGATAAAAATTAAAACCATACAAAATGTCTCGAGTGAAAGAGTTGATACTTTTGTTATTTGCCATATATTTTGTTGGCGGATTTTGTGATGAGAAAAATCAGAGTGAAATCAAATCTGGTAGGTATCTATAAATTATTTAGTAAAAGTATTTCCAGTATTGCTTCGAAACCGATTAATATCCGCAGATATGAACCGGTACTCAGCCTTGCCGGAAAATCATTTAAAGTATCGTATTACAGACAATTATTCACGGATATTAATCTAAAAATCATAAAATTAATAGGTACCAATTTGCCCGGGCCTTCGTCCTTTTGGGACTAACAAAACTGGTTATAATCTTATCATTTTTGATTTTAATATCCACGGAAACCTTTCCTTAATAGTTAATACGATGCGACAAATAATTAGTTCATGTTAAATCCAATCACTTTATGTTAAGACTTAATAAAAATACATACATATATAATAAAGGTATTACAATATTATTCTAAATAATTTTAACAAAGTATACCTAGTAGCTTTCGAAAAATTCCGTAAGCTTGTGAGTAAGATTCCAGTTAGGTCAAACTGTTTTTAAATATGAGTTCAATAATAATTTGATCAACATTAAGAACAGTTAGACTTAATAAGCGCATTTGACTGAAAACTTGCTCACAATTTTACGGAATATTGCGAAAGCTACTATTCCCTTTATTATTTTAGAGGATGGCAGTAGTTTCTTAAACAAAGATTCGTGTTTCTGTCAGATAGACGCAGGTTTGCCTTAATCTCGTTATTTATAACATATAAATAAAACAAGATAATTTATCACCTTAAACAAAGTTTCTCTGCTGCAAGTGTGTTTGTGAGTTCTGTTATTTGTTGGCTTATAAACTAGAGATGTAATATTGGTCAGTTCATTCATCCAATAGGAGGGGATTAGGTGAAGTTAGTTTATGGCGGGAATCGTTATTTTAGCCAGCTACACTTACAGTGCAACATCCAAGTAATAATATATCGAATTATATTATTAGGACAGCTGGAGGATTGTTCCTGTACAACAGAAAAGATCAGTCATTTCAACAATCAGATTCATGATAAGGTACAAATAAAAACATTTCAATTATTCTTTTTAGATTTTTAGTAACATAAAAATAAATACTTACCTACATACTGTCTTTATAGTAGCTGCGCAATTAATATATACTTAACTTTAAACTACCTAGGAAATATTGACTTTCCGTCATCACTTAGGAAATAGTCAGCATATTCAAAGGAAATTGACTGATTTTCTTTACTTTTGTCAATATCGGTTATTTTTTGTTATTACAATCTTAATTTTGTTCTTTTTAGTTGTAAGCCTGTTATTGCAACGCTTTTTTAGTTCTTAAAGTTATAAATTGTCCTTTTTAGAAACAAAAAATATTTACCTTCAACAGAAACAGTGTTTTGAAACAAACCTTTAATACTTCTCTGTTTTTAGTTGGTAAAAGTGCTGCATGGCGATTATTTTCGCTATTTTCAAGTGAATTTCCACAAAGAGTGCAAATTTTGGGATGATAGAGATGGTAAGATTTTGATTAAATAACTTTAACATCAATATTATTTCCTTTTAAAGGTCTGACTCAGTTTTACTATAACACTTAAACAAGTAAAGGACGTTGGACTGTAAATTACACAGATACCAAGTTTTACAACCACAATATTTCCTTCGTTATATCAAAAACTTGGGGTATTTTTATTGAAATTCTATTGGTTGGTCCAACCTAATTTTGTCAAAACTTTTAAACCAATAATTGTTCAAGCAGGGGTGTATATTCTGCACAAGATTTATTTTTTTTCCCCTGCTGCAAAATTTTTTAGTTTTTTCCTCCTGGTTTTTTTTAAGCTAGGAAGGGGGGAAAATGGAAAAAAATCAGAACTCTTTGTTTTATTTATATTATCCCCCATCATACACATTATTTTAGTTTTTTCACCAAGGAGGGGAAAAAAATGGAAAAAAATGTTGTATGTCTAAATTTTTTCATTTTTTTTAACAACATATTTTTTTAATTTAGGTCAATGTGGAAGTCGTAACTGTGCCGTGGATACTTGTCCACATGATAGTGTTCCAGATCATGTTAAACATCATAAGGTATCCTAATTTATAATATTGGTTATTTATATATAAAAGTAACATGATGTCTGTGAGTCTGTACCAAAAGATCTCTCTAACCAAAAGACCAACATGGCTCTCCTTAACATGGAAGCCGATAGAAGCTTCTTGGAGTGAAACCGCTAATACCTTTAAAAGTAACAGGATGTCTGTGTACCAAAAGATCTCGGTAACCGCTGATTTGACTTCTTTTTACATTGAAGTTTCTGTTTTAAGGATGCAATGATTTTTAGCTATTTTGGTTGAGGTTACTTCAGCCTCAAAAGAGAAATCACCTCTAGGGATATTTGAAGAAATTGGAAGCAAGCTGGTTTATGTATAATATGTTCCAAATCTCTTCCTGCATTTTTATGTTTCAACTTTTAAAAAATCTTCCAAATATTTTATTTTCTACTTTTGTTCGTTATTAGGATGATATTCATAAAAAAGATTCAGAATCAATCCCTGCGAAGGATCATACAATCAAGGAATTTTTACAGGTAATTAACATGATGTATTTTGTTTTTGACAAAAGAAAATAATAAGTGGATACCTACCTAGTTAAGTATATTACAAATAAGCGTAAAGGTTCTCAGTTTTAATTGTGTAGCTATTCTATTAGCTAGTAGAGTATCATCTATATGTAGGTCCTTTTGTTCGTCACTCTGTAAGTAAAAGTACTTTACAATAGCTGTAGATTTTATACAACAAAATTACTCCTTTTAAAAGGCAAATGCTCAATTCAGTTACGATACAAACTTTTTATGTATACATTGGAAAATAACTTTTTATGCCGCTTATTTATAGACAAAATTTTCCTTTTATTAGATTCATTATATTTTTATATAGGAGAAATATCACGAGTTTCTACCAATGGTTGAACCGTTAGTTGTTATATGGCATGATTTTGCCTCCAGCTACCTGCCTCCTTACCTACAGCCTGCAGCCCCTTGTTTGGAGGATCCTTTGCCTCAATACAGCAAGGTAAAAAACAAGACTTTACAAAATGGTAGGTAGGGGGAAAAAAATAAATTATATTGCCGTGCCCCATAAAGTTTGTAATTTATCCTATTATTGCTCAGCTAAAATTGATGGGAAAGGTATGTTTGATCAGGATTAGTTAATAGTTATAATCTGCAAACGTGGTTGGCGATTTTGTTCATCATGATTTGGGTATAGGTGGGGGACTTTTGTGTCCATTATCATGTCCATATATCCCTGTAATTTTATTATACTTTATTTTGTTTTTCTTTTCTTTAATATTTCTTACCTATTTAGGTTGATACCTCTCTGAGTGGAGCTCCTGTGGACTTGATTAATCAATTTTGTACTCTGGACCCTTTTGAATCTACAGAGGGCTGTAATTACATTGATCTCATTAAGAATGAAGAAAAATATACCGGTTATCAGGTGAATAAACAATTTTTGCATGTTTTGTTGATACTTCGGCCCCTCGGGGCCAACAAACTAGCTTTAATTTTATGTTTATTCATTTTAATATCTTTGGATAGCTGTAAATAAAACGATACGATAAATTACCATTCTTATCGAGTTAATTTAAAAATGTGTTTTCAATTTTTCAGGGAAAATCAGCTGGAAGAATATGGGGAAAGATTTATGGTGATCTTTGCTTTGCTCCTAAGGTATTATACAATAAACATTTTTCTAGAAAAACCTATTATATAAAGTAGTTATGACTATGTCTGAAGCTTGAGATTTTAGGTAGGATTCATATAGGTCGCGAAATTGTTTTAAGTTCTTAAATTTTGAGAATCTTGGCAGGGTTTTATAATTTTAGTCTATTTTTTTCTTTCCTACCCCTTCGAACAATTTTAGAGCCCTAGATGCTATGGGCGCGTATATACAAAAATAATAAGTACTCTAAAGATTGCTGTTTTATTTGTCTACGACATAAGGTATGTAAAAAAAATTTCAAGAAGTATAGAAGATTATAACAATTGTTGGTTGAGTTAAAATTCTAGAAAAAATGAAACTAAAGTATTAAAGGGTAGTCCATTAATTTAGTTTTTTAGGGTTATGATCATTTTTAATTTTTATAGGAGGGGTCAAGTGTATCAGACCTTTGTTTGGAGGAGAAAACATTCTACAGAATTATATCCGGTCTTCACTCCAGTATTACTGTTCATCTCTGTAGCAAATATTTACTACAACAAGAAAATCCATTGATGGGCAGACCAGCTGTTTGGGGCAGAAACAAACAGGTATCTTGGTCGATTTAGGATTGGTGACAGACAGTTTCGTTAAAAGATGTACGGTTTTCTTGCGATATGATATTATAGGGGAGAGAGGGGACATTAGAAAGTTTATTTCACTGTTCCTTAAGTTTTATAATAACTTTTACAGAAGAAGTAATATTGTTGTGTATCATCATTTTGGATGTATATCGGTTATTGTCTTATCTTTTTAGATCCTTGGGATATTCTCTATATTCACTTTTTCCTCTTTTTAAATCATTTTCGATTGGATGAAAGTTTAGGTTCAAACTAGGTTCATGTTGTAAAGCTATATTAATTCGTTTTATTGAAATTGAAGCTTTCAATCAATTTTAACTAAAATCTAATCATGGATTTTTTAGGAATTTATGAAGAGATTTGATCCTAAGATGACTGGAAACAAGGGACCTGAATGGTTGAAGAACATGTTTTACTTGTATCTGGTTGAGTTGAGGTATATTGATTTGATTATCATAAAGCATCTACTTTTAATTAGTATATATATGTCTCTTCTTCACATATCTTCAAAAAAAATGATTGTATTTCCTTTTGTACTACTTAATAAATCAGTTGTTATGGTATGCGCTTTACAGGACATATTAGGAGCTACATTAAAAAGGAGAACCATATCGGTTCAGCGTTTATCAAGATCCCTCGGTACAGACACACAAATAGATTATTCATAGACAATACATCCTGTTACTTTTTTATGGGAGTAATAATCAGACCCTAATTTTGTAACCGAATCATGATAGGTAAGTTTTATTGTTGATTAAAACAAATCTTTTAATTAGGTAATTATTACTGTTTGATAATTGTTGAATTTCAGAGCTATTGGGAAGGCTGGAAGTGTGCTTTTGAGCCAGGACTACAAGGACAGCGATATTAGCAGCCAGGTCCAGGAACTTGTACAAGCAGCAACTCAATTCAAGTATCATTTCGATGAAAATGATCTCTTCAAGTCAGATGAATTGAAAAAGGTGGGTTTGATTTATTTGATAGATTAGGTATTCAATTATATTACACTAGCGGATGCGCCCCTACAGGCCAGTAGAGGCACTTTTTTTTATTTTCAAGAAAAAGAGAAAAATTCAGGGGGTTGGTAGTAGTAGACAAGTATGTTTGCTTCAAAAGAACAATTGAATATATTTTTACAAATTTTCAGGGAGAGTTGTTTTCTGAATTCAAGCAAAAGTTTCGTGAGATTTCTCATCTGATGGACTGTATGGGTTGTGAGAGATGCAAGGTATGAAACTTCAAATCTACTTTTAAGAATAGAAAATTTGAAGGCCAATCATATTATAAAGAAGGTGTATCAACTATTTTTTTTATAGCTAGCCGGTTCTTTTAGTAAGTAGTAGATGTAAAATTTTTCATA
>LS051495.1:4719-16012 GCA_900241095.1 Acartia tonsa | reverse complement strand
AAAATGATTTTTTAAAGTAATATCATAATTTGGCAACGGTCTATTTCCATATAATAAACTGAAAAACTATTGTTACTCTACTTTTATATAGCTTTAATGAAATAAAAGCAAAATATTTTATATTATTTAGGTATTTTATTTTATCAAATTCAATATGAAAAAAATTGATATATTAATCTTAAGGTAGGAGCCGGAGCTGGAGCCGCATCAAAATTATACGGCTCCGACACCCTGCTGCACAAGATTCATTTTTTCAGCAAAGAAGGGCAGGAAATGGAAAAATATTTTCAGAGCTCTTTATTTTTTTCATATTATCCCCCTTCCCACATATTCTTTTAGTTTTTTCACCAACCACATATTCTCCCCCCCCCCCTTTAGCAGGGTCAACCATGCAGAATATTATTTAATAAAAGTTTTGTTTAGTTCATATAGGTAATAAACATCGTACTACATACCCTCATTAGATATTATATAGTCTATTGGGGCTACTTCATTTTAAGTGGAAGAGGTTAAGGAAATCTTTTCCATCAAACCAAAATTTCTGCCTTACTACTTATATTAAATAACCTTATCTATAAAGAAGTAGCGTCACTACAAGCGTACCTGTAATCAACAACAAGATACATGTCTCTACAAATAGGACAGGGCGAGGCAATGGAAATACGTCCATGACAAATACAATATTAACCTTATCTATAAAGAAGTAGCGCTACTACAAGCTTACCTGTAGTCAACAACAAGATACATGTCTCTACAAATAGGACAGGGCAAGGCAATGGAAATACGTCCATGACAAATACACTATTATCCTTATTTATAAAGAAGTAGCGCTACGCAAGCGTACCTGTAGTCAACAACAAGATACATATCTCTACAAATAGGACAAGGCGAAGCGATGGAAATACGTCCTAGTCTGATGCACTTCTTGCGGGTCTTGGGGATCCATTGGGAACCTCCCTAAAAAGTTTGTTTTACATATAGAAATAAAGTTAAATGGTTGCATTAAGGGGTTTTTATGTACAAGGAATAATTTAAAATAAATTATGGTTCAAAATAAAGAAAGTTGACATAAAAGCTTTAAAACATTTTAAAACTGGAAAAATAACAATTTCAACGGCACAATATTATCCTTGTGACAAATTTTGACATTTTGGTGAGATTTTTTGTTTTGTTCGCAAGCTACTTATGTGTCTTTGTTAAAAACCAAAAACATATTTTATATAAGGACATACTACGACAAGATTAGATTAAGGGATAGGATCAACAGTAAATTGATGTCTCAATCCCAAGTCACATCATAGTTTAATTAAAGTTAAAGTTTTTAAATCTACAAACGTGAAAGGGTTTTGTAAAACTCCCCTCTGTCCCTGATTATTAATACAACTAAGAGGGTTCAAATTAAAATACATGCTTCCAATGTTATGGGATATATAAAGCACCAACCAATGCAATGGATTGGATATATAGAAGATTTGTCGTCTTTTAAGGTTACTAATATGGACCTCATTTATTGGTCATCCAATTGGAGGAGGGGAGGGGTAATATTATTTTAGCCAGTTGGGAGTAACATTTTATTAGAGTACATGAAAGTGAAACTCTGGTGCAACATCCAAGTAGTAATTTTAAATAGATTCACCAACCTTCATATTTCTTCTATAATGTTTCCAGACTGGATCCTCTCCATAAGTGACTCTAAAAAAAAACATTTACATTGAAAGGCTGTTATCCTGCATTTGAGTAAAAAACTAGAGGGAGATAGGATTAATTAACTGTATTTCCCTATAGCACTATGACCTTGTGCCGACTCTCAATTGGGTCTTTGAAAATCAACCAAAGTTAACTGGAATATTAAAACAGCCAAGTAGCAGAAAACAATTAGCTAGCAGACAAAAAAGGTCATTGAAAAAGGGAGGGAGGTAGTTATCTGTATATATATATCTGATGATCCAGTAACGAACGAGTAACCCTATTTTTGGGATGCAGATAATAATTAAGGATAAATATGTAATTTAGGTTTTAAGGAAAAGCGATATCTAAAATGCAACAACAATGTTACTGACGTACAGAATTAACCAAATATTGGAATAGCTACGCTATTAAAAACTAATTCTAACCTGTATGCAGCACTTTCCATGTACTTGATGGATAAATCTGGAGATATTTTTCTTGTCCTGTCTTTAGGATCATAATACCTTAAATTATATAGGTAATTAAGAAAGTAAAATAACCAAATATATAATAGTTAATCATTGCATCGTACTATAGACATCTTTCTTTCTAAGGATATTAAAATGTCTTTGTACGGAAATCATAACTATGCATATTTCAAGTTTATGGACAAGGTTATTATTATTAATTTCACACGCTTGACATACCGTCAGTTGATACTATTTGAACGTCTGTGTGTGTATGTACGTGTAGCCATAGTTTCTTAATGTTTAGACCTAAGTGGTCATGGAGTAGGACGTCTCTAGTATTATTAGGTGGGGGTAGAGACCAAAACTTGACACCTTTGCGATAACAAGCTGATGCCATCTATTAGGTACCTCATTGGGGCGGGATTCTCCTTGAGTTGCACCTGTTTATTGGCCAAGGCAATTTTACTATTTATATCGTGCACCTGACATTGCAGTAGCAGGAAACAATTGTAACATCCTTAGTTAGTACGCATTGTTGGGCCGAGATTCGAACCTATCACCTTCCCGCGACGACGAGCGGATGAGCCACGGTCACGGGAAATTGAAATGCTTACTTTTCAACAAATTGTCCCTCCTCCATTGGTTCATCATCTTCCTCCTCCAGATTATTATCCTCCTCAATATCTTCCTCTGTAGAGGCTTCTTGTGGCAGCGCCTCCACTGACTCCGCACCTGCACAAAAACATAAAAAAATCATAAAATCTTTGCCTTCAAAAAGAGCGAGTTGAAAGAAAAAACTCAAGACGCTAATTTTTGCCTACCAATTAAGAATCCGGAATCCGCTATTGCCATCCCAACTTATAACGTTAAAAATCCACAAAAGCATACGAATAAAATAAAAATAAAAGGAGATATAATAGTAGCAAAAAATACAATACATTTAAACTTAAAGGGCCGGGGGAGGTAGGTTGCGCTAAAATTCCGTAAATGTGTGAGTTTTAAGAATTTGAAATAGAAGTAGAACTTTAAAATTTGGCATTGTAGTTACTTTAATGGGGTATAACGTGGATATGTACTATTTTATAATAAAAATATAAGAGCAACTGCCATACAATATTTAGGGTTCTACTTCAATTTAAAATTCTTAAAACTCACATATTTACGGAGTTTTAGCACAACCTAACTCCCCCTTAGTAAAATGTGACAGAAAACCTTTGAAACTGTTGAATATTTTTTTAGCCCTTCGCTCTATTTTAATCCCCTCCCCAACCCAAACTTGTTCTGAATTATAAAAATACTAGCAGATGCGCCTCTAGGGGCACTTAGGGTAAGAGAGGAAAAGTCGAACCACCCCTTCCCCCTCATTTTCATTTTATGTGTTAGAAAGAAAAAGTAGAAAAAAAATTAGGGGGGCCATCTAATAGATAAAAACTTTTCATGGACCTATCAGAACCTTCACTGTAAAGGAGAACAATATCGGTTCAGCGGTTAGCGAGATTCTTAGCTACAGAAAAAAAGCTTACTACTTTACAAAATAGGATAATTACTAGTTAAGGTTCAATATGATAAAATAATTCCTTACCTTTATTTCTTAGTAATTGTGAAGAAATGCTGAAGAGTCGTTTATGATTGATTAAATGTATTTTTTGTGAACTTTTTGGTAGAATTAAGGAGGGTAATGCTGCTGATCTTTGTGCGCCTACAAAATCTAAATTCAAGTGTCATTATTATACAAGACAGATCCACGTTTACATTTCTTTTAAATAGTAATTTATTTCTGGGGTGTATACCTATTCTGCACAAGATTTATTTTATTTCCCATGCTGCAAAACATTTAATCCCCCCCTCCCCTATTTTATTCCCCTAATATGAGGGGGAAAAATGTTTTCAGTACCTACTCTTTGTTATTTTATTTTCCCCCCTCTTATATTTTTTTAATCCATTCCCCCTTTTAGCAATGGATCCCATGCACCCTAGCATACACCCCAGCATTTCTTTTGAATACTAATTTACGTTTCCCTAATCTCTCCCCAATAATCTAGGGAAATGCCTTAAATAATCAATGTATTGCAATGAAATATTTCAGCACGCTTTGCGCAGTCGCACTCTCATTACAATCACTTGACTTAGATTATAACACAGTTAGATAAGAAACATTTTCAGAATGGCTTCAAAACCATTCAATAGCCACTGGATTGGAACAGGTTATGAGCCATACTTAAAAATAATTTATCGTTTCGTAGTGATACCTACCTACCTACCTAACAATTTTCTACAAATTCTAAATTACAAAACTGGAGTTATCCTATAATTTTCATTTTACTATCCGCAAAAAAACAGTCTATGTATAATAAAATGCGATAATTAATAATTCTATTTTATGGTTAAGGGTAGGTACTAAGGTAGGTATGATTTTAAACAATAGCTGTCTTGTATAAATAAACCTGTATTATGCTTAAAATTGTAATGTTGTAGGGAAGGTTTGTCTGGAACATGGCTACAGGAATCATTTGAACATAACCTGTTTAATCATAAATAAGATTTATTGGTAACCAATCATATTCAGCAGCAAGATATTTTTACATGTAAATAGAACAATTTGAAAAATTCCTTCAATTGCAGAAATTGTCGAAAAAGTTATATTAAAAGTAAGAGGTACCTATTTGTTTTAGATTTCAATGAATTGTAACTTCTTACAGGTTAATTAAGCAAAAGCGATGAACAAATCTATTTTTCCTGGTTAATGATTGTTGGATAGCTCTTGACTGAAAAAGAATTGAAGTCTGCGCCCGAATCAACATCTTAGCTACCTAGTTATTCTGAAAATATTATAAATTTTTATTTCATCACAAATAATAGTTTATAAATATTCAATTTTGTGAATAATTTTCCCAACAAGGTATCTCTTTATTAATTCTTAACAGGATTAAGCATCCAGTAAAATTACAACATAACAATATAGCAATTTAAATTAAAGAAATTTTCAAATAAAAGTTAACACTCAAACATCCTAGAAAGCTAAAAACTCATATATAGCTTCTCAAGTTCTTATAAACAGGTATTATGAAGCTTGATTGAAGTATATATCTAAATCTTACTTTGTGACCGTTGAAATTGTGCAATTTTTGTTATCAATATTAACACCAAACGTTTTGCATACTAAAGATTTCAAATAATATTTATTGTAACTAACTTTTTATAGGATAATATTTATGAAGTTTAAGCTTTAAAAGATGTTTGAAAATGTACTTTTACTTGGTTTTACTCTCCAAATAATTATGTCCCCCTTAGTGATTTAATTTCATTAAAGTTTCAAGTTCATTTCGTTCAAATTTGTCTTTTGAAAGAGATGAAAATTAATACCAAATATTATATGTAGTTTGTAGTTTTACATAAAATGTATAAGATAAATTTCTCTAAAATTATTGCTTAAATTAAAGATTTTAAGGGGATTAAATACATTTTAACTCAGTTATATCAATTTCAGAAACATGGTACATAAATATTTTATCAGGATATAATTAAAATATAATTGAAAGTAAAATGAAAATTTGAAATTGTTTGAAGTTCTTTACTTAACGATTGCTTATCAAGTACAATTTTCATAAATAGGAGGGGGGGGAGGGGTGTAATGACATCTTCTAAGCTTTAACAGTGAGCAACATGGTCTAAACATAGAGCTAGATTCTTAAACTTGGTACATAAGCCTATTCCTATAGGTACTACATCTAAATGAAAAAAAAAATCAAAAAAATTCAATTATAGGTTAGGTTATGTAAGAAAAACCCTGCGGAAATGGGGTTTTTAGGCCTTTTTTGGTCTATTTTGATGTAGAAACTTTCCGCAGGGATTACTTACCTAACCTAAAAGTAAAAAAAAAATAATTTTTCTTTTTCTTTTAGATGAAGTACCTATAAGACTATGTTTGTGTACCAAATTTCAAGAATCTAGCTCAATATTTAGACCATTTAGCTAACTGTTAAAGTTTAGATGTCATTACTTATCAAAAGATGCAGGTGTATTAAATGGTATACAAAAAAAGTCTTTGCAATGAATTGTTTTTAAAAATGCTTTGGGATTAAAGCAACTATTCATTAAGAATAACATTTATATCCATTGGTATCACAAAAACATTTAAATTATATTTTTAATTAACAAAGTGTTTTACTTTTAATAAACTAAAAACTTAACTTAACAATGGGGGATGAAGTATAGAGTTGATCAGCCTATAAAAGTTTATTTTGTGTTTATTATTACAGTTTACGTTACGAAACATACCACAGTCCAAAAATTAAAATAATATCTTAGCCACCCAATATCAAGGTGACTCGGCTGCGAACAGACAAAATTCATTGAAAATTTGCGATTTACCAAAAAATCCATGAAAAAAGCGTCTGTCGAGCCAGATAAGTCCAAGCTATTTATATCAAAGGATGGTAAAATGATTGGTTTTAAAAGTTTTAAAGGGGTAAACACACCGTTACCCCCCATCTTGGACGTCTATGTGTCGAGCCTAATGTTATAAATCCTTATTTCTCTCTACTGAATATTATAATATGACAATTAACAAAATAACATACATAAAAAATCCCAGTAACAGTATAATAACGTCTATCATCTAAACATCTATTTATCATAAATATAATAATATGCTAAAATATCGTGCATAGTTTTTAAAAAAAGACAGTTTTTCCATTAAAGTACATGTTTTTAAGCCAAGGTTTTATAAAAACTAAACTGTGAACATTTTTGTTCATGGAAAGGGTATAACATATCTAATGAAATATTAATAATGTTTATTATATTAATTGATAAACTTATTGTTTTCTCGGGGTAAAGAGAATTGTCGAGTTGCCGCACTACATTAATGTAATATATATAAAACAAGAAAGTAAAGCGTACAAAGGTAGAGGGAGGTACTTTTCCTATGCCAAATATTGGTATAGTCTAAATACAAAGCTTTATTTTAGTGTTAATACTATGTAGCCGTAATAGTATCTTCGTAAAATAGAAAAGAATTATTGTTAATAATTTTTCAGAACATGGATATTTTATTTATTAATCTACTGATACAAAGCAACAAATTTTCTTTTAACTATTAAAACTTTATCTAAGTCAACAATTTTAGGTATTAATTTACAAGAATACTTAAAATCTTTAAAAAATATTGTTTCTTTAATGAAATGTATTACTTACAATTCATAACCAAAGAATAGAAAGCAAATATACCTTGCAAAGTTGCTGAATTATATAAAATCTCTTAAATGAAACTATTAATTTGCTAGTATCCATTCTGTTAAATGATTAGGCTACATAGTGTAAACACTTTGTTCATTTTTCTTGCGTTAAATCAGCCAAAAATATGATAAATAAAAAACTTACATATTTTAAAAATCCATTAAATATTTCAAAAATGTATAACAGTTGCTTTTTATAACAGAGTTGTGATTTGGAAATTAACTTTCCTGTACCTTGAAATTTACTCAACTATTAGCTTTTTTATCTTTCTGACTGAATAACATGAACCAAAAGATATATTTTCACTGGAGAAATTAGGATAGGTATACACAAAAGACTATTCTAGGTCAAAATCCACAAAATCTGAGTCTAGCCGTTGTCTCCTGGTGGTACAAATGCAAGGATAAGTATAATTTATGTCGTGTGCTATGTGAATTTTGCGTTACTAGTTCCTTTTTAAAATAACTAATGGCTTCACCGCTAACATCTTAAGACTCTATATTCATAGATGGAGGGAAGGAAAATAAAATAACCTAAATCCATCTCAGAACATACAAAAAAAAACTTTCCATCCTATTATATAAAGTAGTAAGCTTTTTTGTTTGTACCGAGGAATCTCGCTAACCACTGAACCGACCGGGTTCTCCTTTACAGGGTAGCTTCTCAAAGGTCTCGGGAAGGTTTATAACTATTTTCTTGGGGGGTGGGACACCTCCAACCACCCCCCCAAAAAAAAAATTAACCCCCCCACAAAAAAAATAATAATTTTGTTCTTAAATTTTTTTAGAGGCTAGAGGCGAAGCCACTAGTTTTTTTAAAAGGGCTAATGGCAACATCCTAGAAAAATAGCTCCAAACCATCCCAAGACTTAATCTAAGAATAAAATATCCTAAAACCATCACAGGACCTAAGTTAAGTTTACCAAATAAATTGAACCCAATCGGTTCAGTAGATTTTAAGATCATAGGCTTCAGATAAAAACCTTAAAATAGGATAAAAATGGCAATTGAATTGACCCAAAATTAAAAAAAAACTTGCACAATGGCGTTTCAACTTATCCCTGCCTTGAGGCGGGTGGCGCGACATCTTCTGATTCTCCACTGGCGGCAGACGAGGGTGGTAACCGCCGGGCAGAACCGGGAATCGCTGCTCCTATTTCAATAGAGTTGATAGAATAAATTCTCAAGGTTATAGAGACAAAAAGCAAATGTTATGTAAATAAGTTAGGTTTAAAATTAACCTTATTATCATGTTTTTGTCAAATAAAAACTTTCTTGTGCTAAGCTGTTTACAAGTTTTCCTAGAACTTTTTCTTTAAAATTTTATTCTAAAAAATCTTTAATACCTGAAGCCGATGTGGAACTGTTCTGACTAGTAGGGCTTGTAGGATTGTTGCTTGTAAAGGAATATTCAGCCCCTAGTTATAAATAGTTTGATATAAAGATGAATAGATATCAGATTGAATTTGTAATTATGTTGTAAGATTGTTTTATGAAAGGGAAGATTCATTTCTATAAATAGATAGACATAGTTAGAATGAAAGATTGTTTTCTATAAAGGAATACTCACCTACTAGATGTAAAATGGTAGATTAAAAGAAAATGAAGAGCTAAAAGATAGATAAAGGTAAATTGATGGGATAGAAAGAATGTAGTAATATAACACGAAGAAAGGAAGCCATCTAGATACCTGACTGTCCAGTTGGGGAACCCAGATTGACTCCAAGTATTGATCCAAGGGTACTCTGAAGGAATCCTGATTAAATCCATACATTTAATATATAAAGACGAATAAAACCTTTAATTCATGTGAAGGAAACGAAGTTGCGAGTTTCGTCGTATTTTCACAGAAGCTTTTGATAGGTTATTTAAGGTTAGGTTTGGTTAGTGGCAATGTTTGCCCCTCAGTTAGATCCCCCCGCAGTGGCTAGAAATAGGAGAAAGCCTACTATGAAAGTACGACGAACCCTGCTACTACGTTTTCTTTCCATGATCCAATAAGTTTTAAAAGTTAATGTATGAATTCCTGATAAGCTAGTAGGAGCCGCAGCACTTGGGGCTTGTTGTTGACTACTTGAGCTACTACCACCTGACATAAAAGATAGATAGATATATAAGCTATATAGAGAGAACTTGGGGCTTGTTGTTGACTACTTAAGCTACTACCACCTGACATATCATATTATATAAAGTAAAAGAATCTCTGTATGTGTGTCTGTCTGTGTGTACCGTTAACCACTGAACCGATATGGTTCTCCTTAACAGGGTAGCTTCTCATATGACCAGGGTAGGTTAATGACTATTTTAAAGGAGGGTACAACCAACCCCACACGAAAAATCGCCAATAGAAAAAAATGAACCCCCCCCCCCACCCCTACTTACTTTTTCTTTTCAAAACTATAATGGAAAGCCTCTACGGGCGTATCCCCTAATAGATAAGCTAGAAAGATAGATACTTATTGTACTTACTCTGGACATCCAGACAGAGTGATTTATTTACATTACCTGATGTAGTAGAGTTGCCACTGGAACTGGTATTACTTCCCTCACTGCTTTGACCAGTTGTTCCTAAATATCAAAAATAAATAATTACATTCATATCATAAAATTTATACATTTCATTTATGGTGAAAGAAAGCAAGAAAAGTATTTTTTGGCGATTTTTTTGGCAATCCGGTTATAGACATGTTACTCAAAAAATACGATCTAATTCGCTTCCTGTCGTTCAATCTTAGCTATCTGAGATTGATTCCTTGTAAATCAGTTATTTCAATACGGATTGAAGCTGTGTCGCCAACTACAGCTGTTTAACAGCAAGCAGCCTATATAGTTTCCATAAAAAGACATGTTTTTTTTGTATTTTCTACCTGAGGAAGATAGACCGGAATCTGAGGGATCTGTATCCAAAAATTGATCAGGCTCCTAGAAAGTGAGAAAAAAAAAATATTGAATCATTAGGTACCCTCCACTTAACAAGAATAAAAATATGAAATAGCTACATTTTTACATTAAGGTTTATGCTTATTTTAGATTATATTTAATAATGGGTTTGGGAATACCCACAATAAAATTAAAATAATGGTGGGTTGGGGGAGTTTTTGTGATCATACACCTACCTAAACTTAAAAAATTAGTGATTCATTAGGTACTTTTTAAAAACTTTATTAAAATAAAACTTTAAAAACTTTCTTTAGTGAACTGAAGAACATATGGTAGAGTTGCTGCGCTTCTTACATTATTGTTTACCTGACTTTGATGATCTGTATGGCGGCTACCACCACTACTCGAGTCTTCAATTAAAACCTGAAACAAAAGTTATGTTTTAATTCTAAAACTGTTGAAAAGCAGCTTTCTGGACGGCCAAACTTTCAAGAAATCCTATATATGCATAGAACACAAATCATGGTTACTATAAACAGGATATTTTAGGTTTTAAACTAGATTAAAGGGGGGACAAAAGAAAACTTTCATATCAAGCAATATAATCATTAAAATTAATCATAAAATCTAGACTTTTTAAAAAGAAATCAAGTTTTCAAAGCTTTTATAAAACTCGTTTTATTAAAAAATAAAAGACAAATAAAATTACCTTTCTGCAAACAGGACAAGTTCCATGAAGTTCTAACCAAGGAACTATACAATCCTATAAAATAATAACATCATTCCATTTTCATTTATATTAATTTTCATCGATCAAGATAGTTGAAGTGTTAAATAATCAATGAAAGATTTCAATTTACAGTTTAGGTTACTATCAATCTGTCCATGAATCAATATAAATCAATATGATATTTCTATCTATTCTTCTACCTAAATATCTATTTGCCCATCTATTATACTAATCTTATGAAAACAAAGGTTACTTTGAATTTTCATAAATTTTTATAAATTGAAATCTAACTATCATGATATTTATCT
>LS051486.1:0-11225 GCA_900241095.1 Acartia tonsa | reverse complement strand
ATATAATGATGAAAATCTTTGCCTTCAAAGAGGAGGAGTTGAAAGAAAAAACTCAAGACGCTAATTTTAGCCTACCAATTAAGAATCCGGAATCCGCTGTTAAAAAACGGATTCCGGATTCGGATTCCAAAATTGGCCAAAAATTGGGCGGATTCCGGATTCCGGATCCGGATTCCGGATACGGATTTCCATCCCTAATAAAAAATAAAAACAGTATGTTAATGTTATCAATCTTATTTAAGCTAGGGATCTAAAGGGATAAGACAATAGCCGATAAATTGATATACATCACCGCTGATGATACACAAAATTACCCCTTCTGGAGATTAAATGTCTGAACACTAAACTAAATCAAAATTCACCCCCAAAGTTGTTGAGCCAACGAATAAGAAAATATTATTGTAAAACTTGGGAACTAGTGTAATAAACAGCCCATTGTCCCCTCTCTCTGGATTCCCGCAAACCCTGATGGCTATTATCCATTTGACTTTACCCCGAACATAGAGGAACGAAAAGACCAATATATATTTGAAGACTATATTAGCAACCTAAAAATTGCCCTTTTTAAGTATGAAGTATCCATTATAGAATAATATCTACCTATCTTTTACTCCAGGATGGAGTAAAAGCTGGTAAAATTCCGAAGAATATGAGTATGGACTCTGGAAACGAAGCTAGTAGTGAAGACTCCAATGATAGCAATACGAGGTAAATTCCATGAAACAAGGATAACATCCATAAAATCGAATCTCATGAAATCACTCAGGCAAATGAACATTGTCAAGTAACACTTAATCAATATTCAACCAGATCTAGAAGAATACCGCGTAACTGTTCCAAAACTACACATGGACATACTTATATTTTAATAGTTTTTTGAGTATAAAAATGCTTCGTTTACAATAAATTGCCTAATCATTTTTCTAAAATTGGGAAAAGTGTTATGATTAGGTAATTAATTTATATCATATACAAAATTGTGGCTAAAATAGTGATCCTAATTCAAATGTTTTTGTAAAATATCTTTAAACGACATTCTTTTTTAAAAATACTTACAAAAATGTGTATTTTGCGATTTTAAAAGTTACACTATTTTTTAAAGAAGCGGTTCTACCTAGGGAACGTATTGGGAAAGACAAAACTACAACCAGAAGTCAAAAGTAATTATAATAAAAGGGAAAAATATTTTTAGCTTCTCATTGTAAAATGACTTAGGTAATACAATTATTATATATATAAAATCATTTGTTTTTAGGGAAAGCACATCAAGATCAATGCCAACGACAGCTGGTAGTAGCGGAACAGCCACACCTGCCGATAGAGAAAGACAGAGAGAAAAATTATCTGCAGTAAGTATAGATAGATAGATAGATGCCAACGACAGCGGGTAGCAGCGGAACAGCCACACCTGCCGATAGAGAAAGACAGAGAGGAAAGTTAACTGCAGTAAGTATAGAATATAGATAGATAGATGCCAACGACAGCGGGTAGCAGCGGAACAGCCACACCTGCCAATAGAGAAAGGCAGAGAGAAAAGTTATCTGCTGTAAGGATAGATAGATAGATAGATAAATGGTGACAGCTGGTAGTAGCGGAACAGCCACACCTGCCGATAGAGAAAGACAGAGAGAAAAGTTATCTGCTGTAAGTGTAGATAGATAGATGTTTTGATTGATATAGGTTTAGATGTTTTGATTGATATAGGTCTTATATTTATAGACATCCTATTATATAAAGATGCAAGTTTTTTTGTCTGAATCTTAAGATTTCAATAACCACTGAATCGAATACAAAGTCCATAGATGCTTGGAGCGCAACCGCTTGTAAGATATAATAACACGGACGGGCAGGTAGATTTACACACAACTGGATAGACAGATAAACATACATATTTAGATGCAGACAGGTACACATATAGACACACAGATTCACAGACAGATAGACAAATGTTCAAGAGATACAGGAATACTAAATGATAAACAAGTAGACATTCATTCTATCTATCTATCTATCTAGGTTGAGAGATGGGAAAGAAATGAGAAAGCAGAAAGTCGAAGTGGTAATTCGTCGGCTTCCGGTTCAAGGCGTAGTTCCTTCTCTGGTGTGGATCTTCCTAAGGTAAAATATATTACTGCATACGATAAATTATACCTACCTTTATATCAGGGATCTTAGGGATAAGACAATGTTAAATTCGCATCCCCGATTATGAAAAAGAAGAGTACTCCTTTTTTTATATAAAAATTTTGGGTCGAAACTTTCCAACCAATGAAGATATACCCAAAGTCTGCAAGACAACAAGCTCATGAAAAACTATAACCTCCAACAACAAATGTAATAAGTATAGATATAACCAATATTTTTAATTATTTCCGAAATATGAGGGAAACCGCCGTTTGTTTTGCTATAATAGTATACTGTGAACAATAACTCAACCTTAAAAATAAAACACCAAAATATATCCCTAAATTAAATTGATTTTGGTCCACTTTCAATTGGGTGAAAAGTTTGAACACTAACAGTTTGTACCAACCAATCAATGTATTGATATTAATTTTTATTTCAGGACCTTAAGAAACCCAGCATCAAGGGTGTGGATAGAGGCGAGGTTGGGGGAGAACGGAGTGGGGGTAACTCTGGCAATACCAGCAGTAACAATGGTGGAGGGGGGAGCAACAGAGGTGGGGGTAATCAGGGAGGGGGTGGTGGTGGAGGGCGCAGCAATTCTGATTTGAAAAATGGACGTAAAGAACTTCGTGGATTAGGACAGGTAAATATTCTATATAATTTGTTTTATGCTTTCTCGTCATTTTTATGGCTCGAAGAAACTCTAAAACAATGATCTCTGAAAAGTTGTTTTTCAAAAATGTTTTTAATGCAATAAAATGCCTTAGGTAGAAAATAGTCGTTCTAAAAGTAATTAGATGTCTTCCAAAGTAGAAAAAAGTGTATTTTATTAAACGGATTTTTGAACTAAAAGCATTAGGAAATAATTTTTAGGTGTTGTGTTGTATGTCTTAACGAAAGAGTAGTATTTTTTTTTTTTATTGTAAGGGATTAAGTTTCCACAAAAAGTTTAAATAGATATTTTATTGAAACAATCCTTTAAGAAGGTAGCTTAATATTTGCATGGAACAAAGCCGAAAATACCCCCAAACCTTTCATGAAGCTAAGAACCATGTTCGCCTCTAAATGAAAGATATTATAAGTAACACAAAAAACTTGGAGAACAAGGTTTTATAATTTCTTTAATTTCCAGGTTGCACAAATAGATGCGACATTAGCTCAAGAGATTAATCCCATGAAACAAATTACAGGTTAGAACTAATATTATTTGAAATATTTTCATTATTTTTCCAGTGTTGTAAAATAAATTAGAGGCTTCAGTCCTAGCATCTACGGAATTTTGTATCCAAAGAAGGAGTAAGGTGGCCTTAAAATAGCCTAAAACTTGCCAAGATTAAAATCTAACAATAAAATTGCCTAAAACTATCGAAAGACATATATAAAGCCTCCCTAAAATTGAGAACTCAATCGGTTCATTGATTAGCGAGATCTTAACAGACAACTACTCTGTAAAATGAGATAAAATTCGATTAATCTATTACATTACATTACAATAAATGTATTTATAAGCAATAGACTTAAATCCCAGACAACTAGCTGCTAGATTAGTCATTGACCCCTAATTTTGCAGAAAATTTTGTGTAAGTGCAAACTGAAAAATCTTGGAACTATGAGGTTTCATTAGGTAGTTAATTAAATGTTTAGTTGTACACATTAATTTAATTATTGCCCCTCTATTCTTTACCTTTATTTCAACATCTAAGGATTAAGTGGTATTCTTGTAGAATTTTCAATTAAGATTTTCTTTACAATTTTTTCTCACTGCACCACTTTACTTTTAGAATAGTAATTTTACTGTGTGAAGATTTTTGTTAGCACTTTTCTCTCTGATATTTATATTTGAAATTACTTGTTAGTTACATAAAAAGGAAAATTATGATTCTTTGTGCTTTTTTGCCCTAATATTTATAGTTTTGCCTTAGTTTTAATACCATTTGAAAGAATATTTTATAAATAATGTAAGTAAATTGTATAGTGGATGCTTCATGGTAAGGGGTATCCTACCAAAAAATCAGTAGTTTATCTTAAATAACAGCCGGAAAAAATTGCAGTACCCCCAAAACGTTAAGGACTGATAAGCGGGAGGACAAAATGTATTACAGAGTAGCTTCGCTACTAACAAAACTTATTTTGACACTCCATGTCATAAACATATACAGTGTATATAATAGATGCAGAGAAGATAATGACATGTATTCGATAATTCAATTGCAATATTTTAGTGATATTATTACTTTTGAATAATTTAATAAGAAACCTTTTAAAAATTGTCATAAAACATAGTTATTTATTTTGGCATTAGAATTTAAACAAAGTCATGAATCAAAAAGAATATTAGATACAAATACAATTAGAATTATTATAACTATAAACATAACAATCTTAATCAGTTCTGCCCAGACCAGGTAAACATATTCAAAGTCTATATAAACTTACCTAATAAATCTTCCATTTAGTTATTATACATATATCTCTTCGAATATTCTATTACCGAGGCTTTGGAAGTTTAAATGTCCACAAAAACCTTATTATATCACTGCTTGTGTTAACTGCAATACAGAATCAGAATGTACAAAAAGTAGATAACAAATTTTGTAATGATTGTTATATGTATATTCTTTTTTTGCAGTTTCTTGTTATTTTTTAGCCGAAGAAATCAGAAAGAGAGAGGGGACAATGGGTTGTTTATTACAATAGTCCCAAAAGTTTTATAATATACTGTTCTTATTCGTTGGCTTAACAACTTTAGGGACTTAGTGAATTTTGATAAGTTGGTTAATTGAGTTGAGTGTTCAAACATTTTAACATCTAATGTTAATCTTCAGAAAGGGTATTTTTGTGTGTCATCATAGGAAGTGTACCTCAATTTATCGGCCATTGTCTTAACCCTTTATATTCCTGCGAATAAACATTAAGTTTCCGAAGGATCCACCTATTTGAATTGATTTATCTTTTCTGTGTTTTGAAAAGCTGTTATTTTAAACTTTAATAAATAACATTATTTGATATTCTACAACAAATATTTTGAATAATATTGTTCGAAATTGTCAATGTGAACTAAATTAGCATTTTTATTAAAACAAGATTTATACATATTGTTATGTTTGGTTCATGGGTTTTTTGCTATGTAGTAGGAGGGCGGATATGCTGTTTTTTTTTAAAGGAAACATTGTAAAACTTTGATAAAGTTACAGCAATTTTGTTTGAAATTAGAGGGTAGAGAAATAGTATAAAACCATCCCAAAAACCTATGTAAACATCGATAAATCAATCTGTTCAGTTCTTAACTAACAAACAAACCAGAACTACAGACATACCACTTGAAGGAAGCTTAGGTTAAAAAAAGCCAACTATAAAAACGGTGTCAAAGACCTATTGATCCACTGCCCTTCAACTTGAAAGGGGTGTGGATACATGTTACACCCCCTACACTTCGCCTCTGGTGGCTTGAAAAGGTGTACACCTTGACACTGTAATTGCACAGTTAAACTATTTTTAATTTGATTTTAACATTTCCACCTTAAAACGTCCAGTTATAATGGTCTGTTTCCTAATGGACTAAGTTTCTATTACCTTGCCCATTACCTCATACGGGCAGAGATGTTGTCTATGACATTCAAACGCCATGGTCCAACAACCCAGGATAACAAAGGGGAGTCTTTTCTGTCCAAACACACGGGTTATTGGATTAAGTAACACCCATCAGACTACCAACCCTTTGATTGCACGACCTTTGTCTGAGAAGTCCTAACTGTGCATGGTAATGAGTTACGTCTGATTTGGGCCAAGGCATTCCCCTTACTCTGACTATTAATGTCGCGCACCTGACATAGTAGCAGTAGGAACCATTTTTTAACGTCTTTAGTTATAACGTGATGTTAAGCCGAGATTTGAACCTATTACCTCCCCGACGAATAGCGAGTGCGCTACGTGTTGAGCCACGGTCGCGGGTTACTAAGTTTCTATACTATATAGTACCAAATTTTGTTGCTAGGTGTCTCTTTTATCTAAAATATACCTAATACCTTATTTATTTTCCACAACAAAATTTCATTTTCTGTAAATTTATTTTTGTAAAAAGTTGATATAATTTTAGAAAAATTATCATATATTAGGCTTTTATTTGAAAATAATCAGTATTACTAGAAAAATAAAAGAGATAAATATGTTAAACTTATAACTCACTTTACTCAAATAAAATAACGAAATTACGCTTTTTTTGTCGGAAACCTTCGTCTTTTAGAAGGTTCCATTGAAGTGTCAGGTTTGGTTATTTAGTAAAACCAACAACAAATTTAATTCATGAAAAATCATGAAACCTATACGTGTTTTTCAGCTGTCGTTGGGGGGCAACGCATTGTAAAATTGACGACCTCTCCATTTGTCCTCCAATTATTATATTACATTTATTTCGCTTGTTGGTTATACCTTATTCCTGTCTGTTTCCTAATGGACTAAGTTTCTATACTATGTAATACAAAATTTCAGTGCTAGGTGTCTCTTTCTTTTATGTAAAATATACCCAATACCTTTTTTATTTTCAACAACAAAATTTGATTTTATGTAAAATACTTTTATTAAGAAGTTGATATAATTTTAGTAAAATTATCACATATTAGGCTTTTATCAAAACCAATCAATATTATTAAAAAAATGAATGAGATAAATATGTTAAACTTAAATTTACCAATTACATTACAATTAAAGTAAAAGTTTTCTGTATTTTTTGTCGGAAACCTTCGTCTTTCAGAAGGTTTCATTGAAGTGATAGATTTGGTCATAGTAAGATCTAATAAGGAGTAAGATGCTGAAGGCAAAATTAAAACAGCCAGGGGTGTAGGGTAAATAGTCACACCACTCTTAAACTTGAGGGGGCTGTTAAAAATATATGCGAACTTTGCGCGTCAATTTTACTAATACATGGACCCTTTTTGAACTTTTGGATTGACTTTAAAGGCTGTGTATTTACACCCCTTCCCCTATTTTTATTTGCTAAGCTAACACCCTCCTTGATTTTGGAATCAATGGGGTGTCAAACTTTTTGGGTGCGCTTCACGCATCCCCCTTGAAATATCCTATACACGCCACTATATGATTTCAGTGTGCCACTATATCAGAATGGATGTTAAATACCTATGAACCTACAAAAAAGAACGGTATACAAATTCAGGGATCTAAAGGGATAAGACAATTAACGTTATTATAGTGTACATCCCCAATGATGATGCACAAAATTACACCTTCAGTAGATTAATATTGGTGGTTAAACGTTAGCACACTAAACTTAATAATCCCACCAATCAAAATTTACTTCAGTCCCCAAGGTTTTTAAGCGAACGAATAAGAAAACTATATTATAAGACTTTGGGGACTACTAATGACTACCTACCTACTTTAATATGTTTTTACTCTAAGGTACAAAAGAAGATGTTTGGAGCGGGGGAGAAGAAAGTCTTTTTAGAGTTTTGTACAGGTATTTAAAAGTGAAGATACTCTGTAATTCACTTTGTCCGTCCGTAAGAAAAGCTATGGGAGAAATGTGATATTCTTTGCTGCTATTCAATATAGAAGGCTGTAATTTCGGGCGAGGATTCTCTGTCTCTTTCTGAACATCTGCTCTATAACTCTTATTGTTCGTTTGCCCATCCTTGATTTTTGTGCTTCGCTTCATATGGATGTTGTCATACTTGTTAATTGTTATTTTAACAGGATGACAATATCAATAAATAAGTTCAGTAAATTTATGTTTTCGTTTCGAAGATGTTTTTGAATGTTGGCTATTGTTCTAGAATCGTTTGGTTTAAGCCATTTGACGAAAAGATGGTTACACACCCACAATTATTATAAACAAAATTGCCACGCCTGTAAATTTGTGTTATTGGTTGAAAAGTTTGGATATGATATTAAGTCCCCAAACTTTTAGGCAGACTGATGAGAGAATGTATTAATATGACTATGATGACCGAAATGTTTAATTTATAGTCTAATGTCTCCTCCTTCATTGGTTATTATTAGATACTAATCAGGCCTAGCTATTCTAACCAGGGAAAAGGGAATGATATTCTGACGAACTATTCTATAAAAAAAATTTCCCACAACCCCCTTTGTCTCCCTTTCTTACCCACCCCCTCTTCAGTTATATGAAAAAACAAGATATACCCCCAGCTAACTTCTAAAGGTTTTGTGATTTTTTGTAGAATTAATTGTTACAATACTAGGCCTGATTCTAACAATCAATTCTACGAAAAATCACGAAACTGAAACTAATAAAATAATCTTTTTGTTTTTTTAGAGTGTTTCCCGGCAACTACTGCGCCATTGCTCAAATGATGGTTACAAAGTTATGTAAACAGGTATTATACTTGTCCTTGTTATAAACACAGATACTCTACAAAGTTATGTAAACAGGTATTATACTTGTCCTTGTTATAAACACAGATACTCTACAAAGTTATGTTAACAGGTATTATACTTGTCCTTGTTGTTAGCATAGCTGATCTATAGTGTGAAGTAGGGAGGGTTGCAGGGATCTAAAGGGATAAGACAAAGGCCAACAAATTATTGTATATCTTCAAAAAATTACTTCTGTAGAACAAATTTAGTGGTTGAAATGTTTGAACACTCAGCTTAATAAATTAACCAATCAAAATTCACTAAAGTCTCCAAAGTTGTTATGCCCACGAATAAGAAAACGTTATTATAAAACTTTAGGGACTAGTGTAATAAACAGCCCATTTTACCTTCTCTCTCTTTGGAGGGTTTATCTTTATTGAATTATAATGTACTTTCTGTTTTAAATCTTTAATTAAATTTGTTGATGTACTAGGTATTAAAATTCATTGATTGTCGTGTTGCAATACAAGAACTTCTAAGCTTGCAAAATTGTTTTTTGGAGGGACCCACATTTGCGTGCTTTTTTCAAAAAATTAGTAAAACCTATTGGATATGAAACACCGCAGTTTGGGAAATAAACACCCCTCCCCCTCCCCCATTCTAAAAAAAACTTTTGGCAACCACAATTTGGAATGGATGGACGTCCCTACTACCATATTAGTAGCCTTGTAGAATTTAAAATTCTTTTATATTATACAAGCATGAGCATTTTAAAATTAACGTGAAATTTAATGATTTATTGACAATACCTGTTTATCTTTATCTCTGTGCAGGTATATGAAAGAGCTGCTCAAGAGAAGGATTATTTGGATACAGAATCTCAAAAAGAATACACTCCACCCAAAAAGAAGAAAAAGAAAAATCAACAGCGAATGTGGTAAGTTGTTTTCCAGTGTATGGCTTTTAAACCGATTAGTATCCGCTGGATTAGAACTAATTCAAAGACAATCTTAAAAATCATGTATAGTATCGTTTTACATGCAATTTTTCACGAAAAATGAAATAAAATTTCCAAATATATCTATATTGGTCATATAAATAGAAGTTGATGAGTAAGTTAAATGGGTAAATTAACCACTTTTTAAGGGGAGAGGCTTCCCTATGTATGAAACTTGGAACACTACTTACTGTTGCAAATTATTATCTACAAACAATATTCAAGAATATTATTTGTTAGGTCCAATCATTGCAAGAAGATCCAGTTGAAGAAGGACAATGGACCTGATCCTGTACATAACTACTTTCCATGTGACCATCCAGGACAGGTAAATACAAGTGTGTGTGTGTGTGTGCGAGTGTGGGTGTGTGTATGTGTGTAAAGGACAATGGACCAGATCCTGTTCATAACTACTTTCCATGTGACTATTCAGGACAGGTAAATACAAGTGTGTATGTGTCTTTGTGTGTTGTGCGAGTTTGAGTGTGTGTGAAAGACAATGGACCAGATCCTGTTCATAACTACTTTCCTTGTGACCATCCAGGAAAGGTAAATACAAGTGTGCGTATGTGTGTGTTTCCCCTCGAAAAAATGCATACTTCTAAAAGTACTTTTCCTTCCATCTAAAAATTATGAAATTTCTATTATCAAAAAAACAAAAATTTTCTTTGTAACTTGAAAATTTTTATGGGTTGGGGGTGTAAATTTGATTTATGTTATTGTCTAGTTGCTTATAGTCATTTATTTAGATTGTATATTTGTTTCTAATTTAGTCTTGTGATGATACCTGTCCTTGTGTGAAGGCCACAAACTTTTGCGAGAAGTTTTGTTTATGTTCTTCTGACTGTACAAATCGGTTTCCTGGGTGCAGGTATCTATCAATCTTTAAGATCAATCTTAATCTATCTTCTATTATACTTTCTAGCCATCTTTTTTTTAAAAGTTTTGTTTACTGCTATATCTGATCTGTATCGTATCCATCTATTTTTTTAGTCACAATATGCCATGATTTAATCACGCAACCTCTGTATCTAGATGTAAAGCACAGTGTACTACAAAGCAATATCCTTGTTTCCTGGCAATTTGAGAGTGTATTCTTAATATTTATTTGCAATATGTCAAGATTTAATCACGCAACCTCTGTATCTAGATGTAAAGCACAGTGTACTACAAAGCAATGTCCGTGCTTCCTTGCGGTCAGAGAGTGTGACCCCGACCTGTGCACACTGTGTGGGGCTGATCAGTATGATGTATCCAAGATTTCGTGTAGAAATGTTATGGTAAGTTATTTTTAATTGGTCTATCCTTATAAGAAAGCTACAGGATCTGTGTCTGTACCAAAGGATCTCTGTTACCGCTAAACCGATATATTTTTCCTGTACAGTGTAGATTCTCATAGGTCCTTGGAAAGTATTTGGGGGGGTTACCGCTACCCTTCCAATAAAAATAGTTCCTCATAGCTCCTGGAAAGGTATATAACTATTTTAGGAGAGGATACCACCACCCTTTCAAGAGAAATCGCTCTTAGAAGCCTAGAGGCGTAGCCGCTAGTGGAAAATAAATTATAATTCACAACACTCATTCAAAATAGAAGTTAAAAAATACATTTCTTTACGAGATCCTGAAGATACTTTTCATTTGCTTATTGAAAATTTAATATTCATCTTATTTATAAATATTTTATTTTATATAAAATGTATTTTGTAGATTAAACTGAAGTAAAAACTATTAAACAAAAACAGTTTATGCTGAGAATATCCAAACAATA
>LS051483.1:1293-11312 GCA_900241095.1 Acartia tonsa | reverse complement strand
CCCCCCCCCCCCCCCCCCCCCCCCCCCCCCCCCCCCCCCCCCCCCCCCCCCCCCCCCCCCCCCCCCCGCCCCGGGGTTAAATATTTTGCTGCCGGGTAAAAAATAAATCTTATGGAGAATATACCACTGAGATACACAAAATTCAAGGGAATATTAAAAGCATTTTTCCTTTTAAAAAAATAGTTTATTTATGTAAGTCTTGTTTTCTAAGATGTCTATTTTACTTTAGATAAAAATTAATTGTTGGAAAGTGTGAACATCATTAGTTAGAAACCAATCAAACAAGATTAAAGTAAAGTACCCAACGTTTATAGACTAAAAAATAAGATATCAGTGTAACAAAACTTTGGGTACCAGTGTAATTTACAGTCCAATATCCCTCCCTCCCTGATTGGCCTTTAAGTTTTAAATCAAATCCCTTTCTTTCACTCACATTAATATATTAGAATATATTAAGATATTTTTAGAGAGATACAAGATTAAAAAGCATTTAAGATATTAAAACAATATCTAAGTAATATATCAAATTAATGAATTTCCTATTATGTTTTTTTTTGTCTGAAGCTTAAAATCTCAATTACTAGTAAACCTCTCCTGTTTAAATAGCTCCCGGGATAGTTTTAGGCTATTTTTTAGATTTAAGCTCTTCTGCCCCTTTTATACCGTTTTTTGAATGCGGTGCCCCTAGATGCTAGGGGCAAACGCGTTAGTTTCAAAATAAAAAGGATGATTAAAATGTAAAAGGATAAAAAATAATTGGATTTTCAAAGGTTTAAATTGTCAAATGTGATGTTTTAGTCAATTTTTTAGATGATGTATGTACCTTCAGTACTTAAATAAGCAAAATCCATAAAAAAAAGTAGCATGGTGTCTGTCTGACTTTGTATCTGTGTGTTTGTACCGATGGGTCTCGCTAACCACTGGACCAATATGGTTCTCCTTTACAGTGAATCTTTTTATATGTCAAGGGAAGGTTTATAACATTCTCTCAAGTGCCCCTGGAGGGGCGTTGTACATGTTTCTAATCATACATTAGATTTACTATGTGTCTTTATACTGTTTCATAGTTTACTGTTCTACTTTTATTTTCCTGCTCTACTTAAAAACATAAGTTTCCTCGAAAAAAAAACAAGGGAAAAAAGAAAAGAATTGGATACAATATCTAAATTCTTTAAAATCTCTAATTGGGAAGAATCTATTTTTTCTTCGATTCTCGTTAACAGAGAAGCTATTCTTTTTAATGTTCTGTACGTAAGTACGTCATTGTATACCAATAGCTACTTAGAGGTAATATTTGTATTTCAATAGTCAATATCAGAAGGATTATATTATATATTGATTCTTAAGACGATTATACACAATTATATAAGCATAGCATTTCTATATCTACAATTTAAAATATGTGGTAGTGAGTATCTTTTGTAAATCAAACCAGATTTGATTCACTACAGATTTCTAAGTTACTCTGACTATATTTATTAATGTTTATTTGTCCCTTTAAATATTTTAAGAGTTCTTTTTTTATGGATGTTGTTATCCTTGTTGTACATTGAAAGTACGTAAATTGATTTCGTATTAAAACAAAATATTTAATTAAGGAAAAGAAAGTATCCTGTACTAAAGTACCTCTTAGTCAAATTGAGTTATGATTAGGTATATTATGTTTAAAAAAATATTCCATACTATTTTATTATAATACTCTAATACACTTTAATATAATCCCTTTTTTTTAGTTGAAAAGCTTATTACGATAATCTCAAAATGCCTATCGAACACTGACACCCCCCCCCCACAATATTTTTGAAAATAAGGAGAAGGGGTTATTTTTTCTATCCTATACATATTACATAACCCAAGTGGGCTTTTTCCAGTGCCCAATATAATCTAACCTAACCTAACTTTAAGTAATAACCATACAAATAAAAAACTACTTATTTCTTTCATTTTAGAATAAAAGTGGAGGGATTCTTTGCTTGACTGATCACTTTGAGGGAATTTGATGCTTATTTGAAAATATTTTAACTGGGGTATTTTTAAAGAAATAAAAACTTCCTCCTCCCCCTTAAATTTCACTTCAAAAGAAGCTGACTTTTATGTTAAAATTTCCATGTCAAGGATTAATTGGAATGTTGAATTTTCGTGATCTTAGTAAAGCCTTTGATAAAATGACGATACTAGAATTCCATATTACTAATTTGACGATCCTAAATAATGTTACTTATAAGTTATTTTAAATATTTCGGGAGGGAAGGGACATTGGACTATGAAATTTTAAAACAACCTTGTAAGGAGTTAAAAGAGTTATTTATAATTCACAGAAATCTTAAGTAATAAGACTATGGACAATAAATTAATGTTTGTATGTACATTGTACATTCACAATCATGATAATCAAAATTAACCATTCTGTAGATTAGAATAAGTGGTTAATACGTTTGGACACTATTAGTTTAGGAAACAACCATTAAAAATTCAATGAAGTAACAAAAATTTTTTAACCACGAATGGAAGAACAATTTTTAATACTTTGGGGACCAATAAAATTTACAAGTTTAATAAATACTATATAAATGCATAATACAATATAATTTCAATAGAAAATAATGTAAGGTTGCGTGGTTTATATACAAAATAGTTTTTATTTACAAATAGCCTAACAGAAAAAAAACTTACTTAAAAATAGTATAAAAAGAAAGGATTAATAACAAAAAAAAACATACAAAATATTCATTATTAATTCTAAAATATTATTGAGTAGGTAGATAAAAAAGATAATCTGATAGATAGATAGATAATCTGATAGATGGATAGATATCCAGTAATTGGTTACCTGACCAAGAACAACGTACTACGCAGGTGGCAGCAGCTGTTCTTGAGAAGAAGTGAGGGTTAGACTACACAAACAAGAAAAACAGGGCAACCACCCTCCAAAAAAAAAGATTAAGGGGGTCGAGGTAAGTTTGCAGCTCAAGAAAACATAAAACATTTGTCATTTTTAAAAAAAATTGGTGCTTTCCCTCAAAGTTCCCATTAAACACAGAATCTCCCCCTATTGAAAAAAGGGATAGTTTATTTTTATGTATAACCCCAGCAGGGCTGATAACTGCAGTGCAATACTCTGCGGGGCTACCCAGTATCTTATATACATTTATCCTAATATAAACTGGCCCAAAAGTAATAAGCAAATCCCCCTCTTTTAAATTTAATTCAAAATATAGGGAAGAGAGGTTTTTTGTGCTCGACAAGGCACTTTCAGGGAAATTTACAAATTTTCTTTTCACCAATTTTATGTCAAAAACGAGTAATTTTTTACTGGCATAAAATTTGAAGACAAAGTAGTTTTCTCCATGTGCCAAATCCCTGTCCTTTACTTTTAGTGTTCATACAAAATAGCAGAAAATGTTTGGGAGAGGTAAAGGAAAGTTAATTTTTCCCATCAATAAAATAACTGAAATAAAACACACTAAAAATGTCTGAAAGGTTTTAAGATGATAATATTTGTGTTTTTATTTGTAATGCAGTATTTGCTTAATCATTGAGAAGTAATAATTCAGTTATTATCTATACTCCCCCCCCCCTTACCCAAAGTAAAATAGGTATTTTGTTTGGTCATTTAAGTTCACACCTATTTCCTTTAACAAAAGCGGAGCAAAAAGAACAAGGCTTGAGCTACTAATTGGTGGCTTATAATACGCTTCCAACGTGACCGCCTTTTAAGAAATACCTATGCTTTTTAGACCCCAGTGTATTTCTGCTAGATTATATGATCACACTTTTAAAAACCCATCCCCAAAAATAGGAAAACTTGAAAATATTTGGGACTTAATGGTGGTTACCCTGAAAAGTTGGGCGAATTAACAATTTTGTGTTACTTTATTATTTTACTTTATTTACAATATGTGAATCTAACTAGTATTTTAATAGATTTTTATAAATGTTTAAAAATATTTCAGCAATGAAATTGCGCCAAAAAGACAAATTGGGGAATTTTAAAAATATTAATTTTGGGGAAAAACACACACACAGAGATTAATATTAAAGCTTAATATGTGATAACAAATCTACAAAACAAACATCTAATTATAAATATTGAAAACAGGGTTTTGGATACCTTTTCATGTTAAACTTTTATTTGTTTCTTTTACAATAATAGGAAAAAAATTGGATAAGCATTATTTTAAAAAAAAACCTATTAGATTAAAACTAATAAATACACGGATATGTTAATGAAAGATATTTTTAACTTTAATATTTAAACCTGTGAAAATGGGCTTTTTAAAATTGATTAAAATGCCAAACCAAAGAAAGGGCGACGAGAAAAATAAAATCTGGGAATAGAGTTTTAAGTTTTAATTCTTATGTAAATGAAATGTTTGTCAAATAACTTATATAATTAATAACCAGGAAGAAAATAAGGGATGAGACAATAGACGATAAATTGATATACATTAACATTGGCGATAAACAAAATTACCCCTTCTTTAGATTTAAATGTTGGATAAAAAGTTTGTACAATTACTAATTTGAAAATAACCAATTACAATTTAATAAAAGTACCAAAAGCTTTTTAGCCAATGATTGGGTTAATATTATTATAAAACTTATGGGTAACAGTGTAATTTACAGTCCAATGTCCCCTCCCACCCTGATCAATAACCAAAATGTTAAAAACAAATAAAAGTTTAAATTCAAAAGGTATCCGTCTGTCCCTGCATCATAACAAACTTAATTAAAAGTTGGTTTACCTTAACAACATCAGTTGGGGTTGCTATTGCACTTGAGACACTCCCTAAGTAAAAAAAACAATAATAAAATTTCATACTTAACAAGATTAGTTTGATAAAAACTTATGTCTTTTGAAATTGGCATGTAATCGTAAAGGCGTATTTTTTTTTATATTTTCGGTCCCCAAAATTTATTACCTAGATCTAATCAAAATCCGATGAAAATAAACAAAGAACTATTTCATACAGACAGTCAAACTTACATCCTACAACTTCGTAGGAAAAAACACATCTGCAAAATTATTTTCTAATTAAAATAGGCTAAGATATGCTAAACTTTGCAGTGCTTTATGTATGTAAATGACAAGACAGAAAAACGTTTTGGGGATCAATATTTTAGAGGTCCTGGGGGGCCATAAAAATGATGAAAAAGTATTGATTTTTTAAAATTCGTAGAGAAGTTAAAAACTGTCTAAAAGAGCCATAAAGGTCCAGTGAAGCAGTAAGGATTTTTTTTAATACAACTCATTAAAAGATGCCCACTTTTTTAATAAAAAGGGATAGTTTCACGAAATGCATTTGAACTTAATTTAGTGAACCGCATATTTTTTGCTAGTTAATGGGTTAAACTTTAACTATATGGCATATATTTGAAAGAATTTCAATTATATGCCATATAAATGCAGTTTAACCAACTAACCAGGAAAAAATATGCGGTTCACTAAATTAAGTTCAAATGCATTTCGTGAAACAACCCCTTTAGCTCAATTGTTTTTTTTATATTTTATTTTTACCTGCAAACACTGCGCAGAGAAGGTTTACCAGGTTGGATTCTCTTTTCTTTGGATTCATTGAGAAATATGCATCTTTGGCGGAGTAATATAACCCGTACTTTATAGTTCCGTAAACAGCCTGTAACATATTATCCTTATATTTGTTGGCTTAACAAAGTTGGGAACTTAAGTGAATTTTTATTGGTTAGTTCAATAATTTGAGTGCTTTACGTTTTAACCACTAATTGTAAACTACAAAAGGAGTAATTTTGTGCATCATCATTAGTGATGTACATCATTTATTGGCCATTGTCTTATCCCTTTAGATCACTGACATCAATAACAAGTTTGATTATGATCTTATATAAAAGTAACAGGGTGATCTCTTTCTGTATATATGTGTGTGTAGTGAAAGATCTCTCTAACCGCTGAATCGATATGGTTCTCCTTTACAGTAAAACTTTTCATTAGTACAGAGAAGGTTTATAACTGTTTCAGGGGAGGGTAGTCCCAATGTTTAAAAAAAATCGCACTTCAAAAAAATGTCACTCTTATTAAAACAAAAATTAAAAGTGAAGGGTTGACTTGCAGCTCCCCCCACCAAACTTCTATTTATGTATACCTGTCTTAATAAAGCAGGACATAGTCCTTTGTAGAGACTTGCCATTCCTTCATCACGGAACACTGAAAATTAACAATTTAATAATATTAAAATAAGATCATGGTAACTGAAGGAAATATTTTTTTAACTCTTTTACTTTTTTAAAAACTAGCGGCCACGCCCCTAGTAGCCTCTAGATACACTTTGAAGATACCCTCCACAAAATAATTGAAAACCTTCCCTGGACATATAAGCTTCACAGTAAAGAAGAACCAAATCGGGTAAGCGGTTAGCGAGATCCTTCGCTACAGACAAAAAAGGTTATCACTTTATATAATAGGATTAAAAAGTAAAGAATCATAGTAAAAGATAATGGATTGAAACGAATCTATGTCCAAATATTGCCATGCGAGAAGTGAAACCTATCCCTATCATTTTATTCCAAATAAATTGAAAATAATGGGAATGGGGGGACGTTGTAGTTTATATTACTTTGCCTAACCTAACCTAACTTGAAGGAAAAAAACAAGAGCCCCTCCCCCCTTTATTTTCAATTATCTTCAAAATGGGATATGCTATTATCGACTAGCCCTTTTGAAAAAAACCCGCCAAACTATGATTTGTATAACTGGAAAATGTTTCTACCTGTAAATATTGTGTGGAAAGCACCACGGTACTTTACTTGGTTACCCTACAAAAATTAAATTGTTAATACACGAATTATATTATGTAATATGGATAGGAGGGGGGGAAGTTTTGACACATTTGCGTAAACAGTGAGTATAGGCTTTATCTTTGGACTGAGAGGATAGGCTATTAAAAATAAAATCATTCTTATATGATAAATTTTCCAAAGTTTTAAGCTTTTTTGGATAGGCTTCCAGGTTCAGGAGCTGTAGGCCTCCAGGTGGCCTCTGGGCAGGTAAAAACAAAAATCTAATTTTTTTTGAGGAGTTAAGAGGTCATTTTATATATCAAAATATGCATATTTTGTTTAATTAGTTGACCTCTATGCTATCTCTTCAAAAAAATAATTCTCATTTTTACCTGTTCAGAGACCACAGCTCTGGAAGCTGGAGGCCTGCAGCTCCTGAACCTGAAGGCCTATCCAAAAAATCTTAAAACTTGGGAAAATTCATCATATAAGAATGATTTAATAACCTATTCTCTCAGTCCAGAGATAAAGCCTATACTCACTATTTACGCATATGTGTCAAAACTTCCCCCCCTCTTAATGATTTCTGATAAAGGCATCAATATACTTCAATACCTACCAAATAATAAAATCTATGATGCAAAAGTACATAAAAGTAAAAAATATTAGTAAAATTCTATTCAAGCTATATTAGAAGATTATGTCTAAATTGATAGTTTTTTCATAAGGTGAAAATTACTCATCGGTTAATGGAAGAAAAATATCTGCAATTATATTAATAAAAATGAAACTATACACACGCGAAAATAAAAGATTTAAATAAAATAAAAACAAACTGAAATGTTGATAATGTTCCTACCTCACTTTTCCACTGCTCAGAGTCTCAACTTTCCTGGGTAAAGATAACGATACTTGGCAAAACAATAAGAAATACACAATGGTATCAGAGATCATGCGCTCACACAAAATTATTTTAAAATAAAAAGTAAAGAAGGTAAATACACCAATAATAATGCAATTGATTCATTTCATTGATAAATAGTTTTGTCTGTTGCAATGACAAGTAAAAATCAAATAAAATTCTCAATTTTTAAAGACAATTTTGAACATAAAAAGTTAGTTCAGATAAGCAAACAAAAAAAGGTCACCATTCCCAATTTTTCATTTTTTGAAAAGTTAGCAGTAACTTTTGCTGTAGATATCATGTATTTTATCATTAAGGGCACATAGAAAGCCCTATAAAAAGCTTTTAAAAGTCCTAAAATATGTATCCCTAATAACAGGATGTATAACTAAAAGACTGACATCTTTAATTCCCCAAAAAGATTACTTAACTGAACTAAATTTATATTCTTATTATAAAAAAATTATTTCCTTTCATATAAATGACAAAAAATATGTTAGCTAAATTTGTGAGACCAAACTGTATTTATTATTTTTTATCAAGAGCACATTTTAAAAATAATTGAAGCATAAATGTTTCATCTAATTTTGATAATATTGTCCAATGTGAGGTAAGGATAGAATATTTATATATAATAATATTACTATATAAGCAGAGTGTGCTATGAGGCGCCTAATTAGACTACAGATAATTGTAGCTGTAGTAATTATGGGATAATAATAATATAATAATGACTTGGGCTGCATGCAAAATTAACAAAAATTAAATGGACCAAGTGATAAATAAATATTTGAAATCAAACTATTAAACCCAAAATGTTAACTAAACCCATTTCCTTTATTTTTTTAAGTATAAATACCAATAAAAAGTATAATAATTTCACCCCTTAAAAGACTGTCTTTCATGATAAGTTCCCTTTTTACTTTTATAAAGATTAAAATACCTACCACTTGATCCGGAAAATAAAAATTTGGGTTGCACGACCACATTGAAATATAACATTAAGAAAAAAAGAGATTGAGAATAAGACATCATTTGTGTAGATAGAGAGTAAGAAAAAAAATTGTGCATAGCAAAATGATATAGAACCATTGTCAAGAAATGAATGATAAGTTTCACATCTAATAAAGTCAAAATATATCATATTCTCCTCAAAATAGACTTGGATACAATATAAAAATAATAATGATTGCTTACATATATTATCTTTAGATGTCCTAACACCAGAAAATGACCTTGTAGGGAACCCGGGCAGTTCTACAGTTGACAAAATCAATAGGTACTATTGTGCTTTTAGCATAAGTTAACATTTGTGTCAATTTTGGTTTACAAATTTCAGCTAAATAACAGATTTACTCCATTCTTAGTTGAGTAATCTTTAGACTGTGACAATGAAATACTTTGGGGAGCCGAAAGTCGTTTGTAAAACTGCCTGGGTACCATTAAAAAAGGCCAAAAAAGCAAAAGAGAGTGTAATACAATACCTCAAGAAAAAATTATTGATTTGTTTTCTGATAAAGGCGCGAAGACCGAGAAATTTTCCATAAATTCTGTGAAGGACTGTTTTCAGAAAATCTCGTTCTCTGCAAAAAAAAATAAACGTTCATCTAAAACTGTAATTCACTGAAAGTAGGAGTCAGCAACAATAGAACAGTTTTTGCCGTCAGAGCAGTAATGACAGCCTAACATTATTTAGGATTTAATTTAAGTACATTTAACTGTTATTTAAGATTTTGAAAATATAATTAATTTGGGGTTAGTCCCTTTTGAGGCAACTAATCGTAAGGTGCGTTTTGTCGATTTTTTGCAGTAGTTTTCCCCTATTTCTAGTCTCGGGACAATTGCCTAACCCTGCGGGGCAATCACCTAACCACCTAACATAAAAAAAACTATAAGACGTTGCCACGAAAGGTACTATACCCGTTATTTGAAAGTAAATACGAATATTTAGGCAGTATTCTTTGGAGATAATTCAGACCTACGGACACATCCCTATTATAAACAGCTTCTCTAAAAACAACAGTTTTTTATAAATATGGCTTTTTTTACCGCATGATCACAGTGTTATCTATAATACAAAGTAGAATGATGTCTGTCCGTCCGTCTGTCTGTCCGTCTGAAGCTTAAGATCTCGGTAACCACTTAACCAATATGATTCTACTCTTCAGGGTATATACCTATTGGTCCTGTGGTGGTTTTAAGCTATTTTCTTGGGGGGTGGGTCACCCCCAACAACCAAAAAAAAAAACAAAAAAAATCCCCCCCCAGTTTTTTTTGTAGGAGATATCCTTGGTTCTTTTTTTTTCAGGGGATTTGCTTGGGCCGTTTTTTTACGAATTTGACCTTAATTTTTTTGGTCACC
>LS051477.1:3792-18338 GCA_900241095.1 Acartia tonsa | reverse complement strand
AAATCTGGTTCGATTCTCGGAAGTGAATTATAGAGAACACCAAGAACATTAATTATTAGGACATATGTAGCACTTAAATTTTTTAATTTAAATAAAAAGCCTTTTAAAATATTGCTAGAATCCGGAATCTGCCAAAAATAAGAATCCGGAATCCGCGAGAATCTGCCATTTTTTGGACGGATTCTTGTAAGAATCCGAATCCGGTCCAAAAAATTTGACGGATTGCTATCCCTAATAAAACATTCCAAGTAATTATGTAATTATTTTTCTAGCATCTTTCTACGAATATAGAAATGTGAAATCATAAGATTAAAACCAGTTTTTTTAGCTGGTGCCTTCGGCACTTCGGGGCTAAATAAACTGGTTTTAATCTTATATATAGTACAGTCTATATCCGCGGAAAGCTGTTTATAATACGATGCGAGAAATAACTATTATTTGTCTTAAAAGATAAAATAATATATTACTGTTAAAATGAAAATTGAAGAACATTGATTTATAATCTAATTATTGAGAAATTTCATATACATGTAGAAGTAGAATGTCTGTCTGTGTTTATATATTTACAAAATTATCTCCTCAGCTATATTTTAGGTCCTATCAGGGGAAATTGTATAGCACCTGACAAAACAGTCCCCCCCCCCAAAAAAAAAAAACAAAATAAAATTTTGATAAGGTTAAATTTACATTGAATCCCACAATTTGCTTTTTCCAATTCGCTCGGTCAAGCCGTTCACGAGATCTTTTGAGACATACACACACATGGACGTAACTGTACAAACCATAAATTTTGAGAAGTTTTTATCATCGATTTTTTCCTAGGCTTGATAAATGGACCACAATGGCTGCCATGAACCGTGAACGATGCCGGTTTACTCTAACAGAATGCGGCGGCCGGTTGTATGCCGTGGGTGGCAGTGCCGAGGACTCGGCGGGAGACGGCGGTATGTAGTCTTGCTCTTAGATAATTTATAGGATTCCTTTAAGATTAGCTTATTTTCCTATTATTTACCTTCGGAGGGGCCATTTAAGTTTGTGCAATCCAATCAATAGCTGTAGGGCAGATCTAATCAACGTGGAGTTAAGTTCGAGGTTCAATGTTTGAGACAAGTATTTCTGTAAATAAAACCCCTGAATTCAACAATAAGGCAAAGACTGAATTAGTGTCCTTGTTTTTTTTCCAAGGATAACCATCCCTAAAATCAATCTAAATTGTCCTATATCTAATGCCACTAGATTCTAAAGACAGGTTTTAAGTCAAATACTTGTTAGAAATATAGTTCTTATTATCCCTCTAAAACTAATACCTCAATAAACATGTGAGTTAATGAAAAGGAGGTTATTATTGGTTACTATACTAATAAGATTTTATGAACTGAAATGCAATTTAAGTTTTTTTTTAAATATTTGTATCATGTAATGTCTATTACTTACAGGTATCGGCGTGGAGGATGATTGTACGGTGGAGATGTATGATCCCAACAGTGATGTGTGGACTCGTATGCCCGGTCTTCCTGGCGGAAACAGGCACGGTTAAACGGACAAATATTTTTGTTGAAAATTTTAATAACCAAATCTTTTTTTGTTCCACTCACTGACAAAAAAAAGCATCATTTAAAACTTCTTAAAAAGAAGATTTATACCTTATTTGACCTTTATAATTTAGTTTAGTTTTGGCCGCAAAATTAATGCCTTACTCATTATTTACCTTTGTCTAATTTCAAGGTAGGGAGAGAAAATTAGACTATAACTACGCTGGTACCCATAGTTTTATGAACACTTTATCTTTAGCTCAAAACGTTGGATAATTTGTTGAATTTCGATAGATTGAATCCATAGTAGTAGTACCCAAACTTTTCAATCGATAATTTAATTAAAATTGTCTACAATTAATATGGTTTTAAATCCTTGTATCATATTGTCTCATCCCTTATGTTTCCTGTGAAGCTTTTCACGATTAGAATGATAACCGTTATAAACAGCTTTTTTTTGGTAATTCAGGCATGTTAGAAAGCCCTATCGATTGGAATGTTGTCATCCTTGTTAAATTAAGAAACTTTTTATTATCAATTTGCAATTCTTATCTCTTTATCCGTGTGTTCCAGAACGCAGCACGCGGCAACTCGCGTACAGGACCGACTCTATGTTAGCGGCGGATTGGATCAGGATACTGTGCTGTCCTGTCTGCTGGAGTACCGGCCAGATTTTGGTAGCTGGGAGCAGATTTCCAGCCTGCCCTCACCCAGAGCTGATCATACCATGGTGGTTTATAAGGTAACAGTCGAAAATCATTAGCATCTTGGGCTTTTATTTTAGAAAGGGAAGGACAAAAAATAGCCTAAAACTATTATAAGGCAAATTTTAAAAAAATACTTAAAAGTTATCGAAATCTCAAGCTACACGCCAAAAAAACCTAATACTTTATATAATAGGACTAGAGCGGCTACGTCCCTGGTTGTCTCTAGGGGCGCAATCCGCAACTAGGATTTATCGAATACTGTTCTTGACCTTAGCCAAGCATTTGCGGAAAAGGGTTTTGAATGAAACTACACAAATAAACTTTTAGAACAGAGAAAAGAATATTTGTATTTTTCTTAACATGTTGGTTCTTCGAGGGATAGAATTAAAGACTAGATTTTTCTTTTATTGACCTATTTCTGCATAAATATGTCATTTTTTTAGGATTACATCTACGTAGTGGGTGGTTGGAGGGATGGAATTAATGGCAGAGAACTGGTGGCTGAAATACACAGGTACATTTAGAAGTGCAGCTACAGTACGACTATCTTATGCCCGTACGTCTCTACGTGGTCAAAATTTACGAGTTATGACTAACTTTCTGTTTATAGAAAGTTAAAAAAGTAAAGACATTAAATTGAAAAAAAATTTATTTTTAAGAAGTTATGAATATAAAAAACCAGTTAAATTTAAAGTTACTGTACTTGCTTAATTAAAAAAGATTCAAGATTTTTTTTTACTTTTACATTTGTCACTGTACGGTTTTCAAACACTTTTCTTTAGTCTAAAATACTTAAACTAGAACAAAGTCTTTAGATTTTAAACATCTGTATTATGAAATTGTTGATTTAGATATGATATACTTGGTGATATTTGGAGTGTAGAAACAGTTCTTCCATCATTAAGATTTAATTATTTTAGATATGATATACTTGGTGATATTTGGAGTGTAGAAACAGTTCTCCCATCATTAAGATTTAATTATTTTAGATATGATATACTTGGTGATATTTGGAGTGTAGAAACAGTTCTGCCATCATTAAGATTTAATTATTTTAGATATGATATACTTGGTGATATTTGGAGTGTAGAAACAGTTCTGCCATCATTAAGATTTAATTATTTTAGATATGATATACTTGGTGATATTTGGAGTGTAGAAACAGTTCTGCCATCATTAAGATTTAATTATTTTAGATATGATATACTTGGTGATATTTGGAGTGTAGAAACAGTTCTGCCATCATTAAGATTTAATGCAGGTAAAGCAATATTTAATTTATTGTTGTTCCATTTGTAAAAAAAAATAATTTTAGAGTTTTCATACAGACACTTCTTACAGGGATAAGACAATGGCCGATAAATTGATGTACATCCCCAGTGATGTTACACAAAAATACCCCTTCTGTAGATTACAATCATTGGTTGAAACTTTGGACACTAAACAACTTTAAGAACCAATAAAAATTCAATGAAAGTCCCTAAAATTGTTTAGCCAACGAATCAGAACACGCTATTTAAAACTTTAAGAAATGGTGTAATTAATAGCCCAATGTTACCTTCCTGCATTTTGTAAAAAATCATTATTATTAAACTATTTTGCTTATTTTATACCACGGACCTTTACACGATTTTGGCTGAGTGGGTGGTGAGATTGGCAAAGTTGAGACAAAACATAGAATTTTCAATATTTACAGTGAAAATATTGCCGAAAAAGCTTAACTATTTGAACTATAAAATGTGTATATTATTGCCAAGATTTCAAGACTTTTATTTGTAGGGGTAACTCTTGTTGGAGGCAAAATATTTGTGATTGGAGGATTTGTTGACGCTGAACTTATGGACAGAGGCACCAGCTCTGTAGATTCATATTCTCTGGAGACAGGTAGAAACCTTTGGAATATTTTTATGCCGTTTTTATGTCATTATTAGAATAGTGTTTTAAGTTTCTATATCAAAAATGTAAATGTTCTTCATAATGTTAATGTTAAGACTCCTTAAAGCTAAGAGGATGGATAAAACTGTGAGTGTTTGTCATATAGTTGTTTGTGTAGGCTGAAATGTTCTGATGTACGTATAGGGATGAGATACGACTTAAGTACATTAAAAAATCAAAACATTTTAACTTTGTCATAATACAGTTATATTTAAAACTAGCGACTGGCCCCTAGAGGCCTAAGAGGAGAAAGTAGACTTCACCCCCCCTCCCCCCCAATTTAAATAGTAGTTTTAAAAAGAAAAAGTTTTTGCACCCTTGTACGAAGGAAAGTCCTGTAAGTTAAATGCCCAGCGGCAATGCATTTTCTCTCGGGAGGGTGATAGTACCGAACCTCAAAATAGTTAAACCTTCCCTGGACCTATGAGAAGCTACATTGTATATGAGAACCATATCGGTTCAGCGGTTAGTGAGATCCTTTAGTACACGCAGAGATAATGTTACTTTATTTAACAAATTTTAATTATTTTAGGTGAATGGAACCGAGAAAAGCCTTTTCCTCACTCTACATGGGAGCATAGCCTCATTTCATTACTGGTCCCACAAACACAAGCTGGAAACACATAAAATATGCAAGATTTATGTAACTAGGATTGAGCCACATTATTATTTCTAGACAGAGATTTAATATCTTTGTTATTACACTTCAATTCTTTAAACGTTACTGTTCTATTACCCTCAATTTTAAATTCTCCATACTGCACAAGCGTGCATTTTTTTAAGTGTTAGAAGCTGCATGCGTTATTTTCTAGGTATTTTTATATGCTTCAAGGCGTTTTTGCCGGTAGCGGCCATCAAAAGTATTAAAGTTAAGTAATCAAAGAATGCTTTCAATTTAACAAAAAAAACTTCTATGACTATTATATCAATTTCTGAGTTTTCTACTTTTAGTGTATTAGTCTAAATCTGCCTTAAATAGCCGGATTGTTTTATTTTTATTTGATATTAAAACTGACAATAACATTTCTACTAAGATTTTTTTTTACATCGAAACCAGATTTTGGATAGAAAAGCCAAGAACTTGAAAATCGTAGCAGAAAATACTAAAAAATGCGGATCATGGAAAGAAAACAAATTAGCGGGTTTCGTCGTGTGTTTTCACAGTAGCTTTTCTCATATATCTAGCCCCTTCGGGAGGATCTAACGCTGTGGGGCCAATTTCCTATCCCTGGTGAATCCATTAACATTTACCCAACCTAACATAATCTAAAACAACCTAACAAAACCTGTGAAAATACGACGAAACCTACTTCGTTTTCTTTCCATGATACAAAATTTTATTTTAGTTTGATATATATTTAGACGCTTATTATTTCATGCTTTTCATTAGTATAATTTATGTAAATATTTCTTTGTGCTTTCAATTATATTTTGTATGTGTAGTTTAATAATATCATCACTGCCTTTATAGTATCAAAGCTACTCTCTATCTAGAATATGGCCGTATGTCTATCACAGTAAATTACTCTTCATTACGTCAGTTAAGTCCTGATTTTTGACGGATTTTTAAAAATTTAGAAAACTTGATGCGCTAATTATGAACTTATTTGTCCATTTTTTTGTTTTATATGTGAAAATGCTTTCTTAGAACCTTTAAATTTTTTCCAAAGCTTGAAAAAATACGTGAAAAATAGCATCTATAATATGTTGGAGATCTGTAAATATTAAGCCTAATAATCGTAAAAACTTAATTTTTTTGTTGAATCATAGTTTTTGTTCCTATAGAGTATCTAGTCCTCATAAAAAATAGTTTAATTGCCATAGTTCAGTTTTGGAAATGTGTATTATATATTTAAATCTTTTCAAATAAATATTAAAAAACAAAGATTTCTTTTTTACTGGGAGGGGGGCTAAGATAACAATATCCAAGTCGTTTTGATGTTTTAATTCTTTCGTCACAAGAATATATTATGTAGGTATAGATGTATGATCCAGACACCTACCTGGCCCTAGTGGTGGAGACCCTTTTATTCTGCTAGCAAATTGTTTTTGTTCTAGGGACTTGGCTGTGTTAATATTTCCGACGCTATTTGCTGATTTCACAGACATAATACAAAATCGGGGTATTCTTTTACATGTTACAATAGTAAATGATAACGTTAAACACATACTGCCGGCAGGTATATCTGAACCGTGACATGTTATTCGGAAATTTTTTTTTACACGCGACATTCATTGTAAAGTAAAGTTGTTAACAGGAAAAAATTATCACTATGCACAGTTGGGACTTCAACAGCCTATACCAACAATGAAATTAATTCGGGAAAAATCACCAAACCTATACGTGTTTTTCAGCTGTCTTTGGGGGGCAACAAATCATGAAATTGACGACCTCTCCATTTGCCCCCCAAATGTTATTTTAGATTTTTTCGCTTGTTGGTTACACCTTTTCCTGAGACTACCATGCAAACGCTTTTTTTATCGTTAAAAACCCTAGGTGTAAATAAGGAGGGGTAAGACATGATCGATACATTGATGTCATAGAATAAGGAGGAATAGAAGTGAAAACCCTAAATATTTCTGGGAAATTTGAAGGAATCTTTGACTTGCGCAGTAAAGACAATTAGGCTAAAGTACAAATCACAATGACTAGTTGGACAAAATTAGAAAAATTTAATTTGTATCAAAATCTAATATATACTATTAAAATTATTTTGATCTTCAAGATTTATAATTATGTATTTTGTTGTAACACGCTTGACTTTGGAACATTTAACAATAACTCTAAGGAATCAGAAGGTTATTATTAACCCATAAATATCTGATTGAGACTATCGCCTCTGATACACACCTCTTATTGAAGTGAAGACAGCAAGAGCTGCTTGGTCGGTTTAGACATACACGAGAAGTCACTTAACATCATGATGTTTTAATTTTGGTAAGTATAATTGACCACATTTGTAATTTTCAAGGGTCAGTTTAATGGGTACAGCCCCTTCCTCCTTCCTCCCCCCTAGAATATTCTTTTTTTGCAGATTAAGATTATAGGTGGAAATGTATGGATATTGCTTGTTAAGAAATTTAATATTAGTACCAACAGATTTAAGCCAACATAGGAGATGTTTATAAAACTTTGGATACCACTATAATTAACAGTCCCAATGTCCCTTTCTCGTGAAAAAGATCCATGAGAGGCAACAACGACCGACCAACCAACCAAGATATCAACAAGGTAACTTGATACAGATTTTGTCATATTTCAGAATTTCGCAATTTCAAATTCTTAGGGACATGTTTTAGACTGTTATAAGAAAAAAAACCTTCTCCAAATGTTCTTTGAGGGGCTCAATTCTATTCCTTTATTTAGCATCCAATAACAAACTGTAGGCACAAGTAATTTAGCGGCCACAATTTAAAGTAGATGGGGCAATGCCGCCAAAACCTTGTAAGAATTAAATAACAACAATGAATTTGTCAAGATTTAAGAAAATTTAATAACATTTTACAAAAGTTACATTATAATTGAATGTCGTTTAAATAACAAGAATGTTTTTTTTTACAAATAAGACTTTCATAAATAAGGTAGAAATAACCTTTCAGAAAAAGATACAAATGATAAATTGAAATAAATGAAAAATCTAAATGATCTTTTAAATTGCGAAAAATGTCTAACTGAATGAATTACAAGATCAACAATATGATTTAACAAATAAATATCAAAGTATGCATTATAAATAAATATTTCTTATTTATATATACATTTATACAATCATATTACAATGATAAAACAACGATGAAAAGCTTCATAAAAGCAAAACTTTAATTACTGGATATTGACAATTTTATTTAAGACTTTATTATAGGCTTGCGGCTACGCACTTGAAGAGGGGGAATTGAAGGGGATTTTTTTGTAGGGGAGGAGGGGGATCGACCACTCTCCTTAACAAACCAATTTTTTATTTTAGTTTTAGTTTTTTTCTAGAGGCGATTTCTCTTGGGAGGGTGGTGGTACCCTCCCCCAACATATTTCTACACCTTAACGGGACCTATGAGAATCTACCCTGTAAAGGAGAACCCAATCGGTTCAGCGGTTAGCGAGATCCTTAGGTCCAAACAGATAGATAGACATCTTGTTACTTTATTATAAGAATATGCCTCAACAGCTATCCGTTACTGACACAGGGACCAACCCTAATTGAAATGTAGAAAAGTTTTGCTTTAAAAAATGTAGAGGCGAACTAAAACTAAAGAAACAAGAAAATTCTTTGTCAAATTAAATTCAAATATAAGATTTATAAATATTATAATATCGATGATCCATGAGTTTTCTTTAATTCAATGAAATCATGAAAAGTTTATATCAAGTTTTTTTTCAATACCCGCAAATGTCAATTTTCAAATGCTGTAAAAATGTTGGGTATTTTTGAAGAGCTTTAAATACGGAATGAGATATAAGTTATGTTAGACTAGGTAATTTGATGGCAACCTTTTATTTAATTATTCTGACTTAAAAATTCACTTCAGAAAATAATGTAAAGGTTTTTGCCTTTACAGATTCAGAATTCATAGGAAAATATTGAAATTTGGCTTAAAAAAAAGAGTTGACAAAATTTGTAATTCAACTGTAAACCGTAATATACATGGTTTAATTTTAAAAGAAGGATTCTGAAATATTTTTTTTCTTCAAATTGATATGAGTAAAAACCCCACAGAAAAGCAATTTTCTACCTTTTTAAAGCCACTTTTTGTTCAGGAAATGAAAAGTAAGATTTTCTTTACATCTTCATATGGGTATTACTCCACATTGAGACAGGCATTAAATTTCACATGGTTTGTCATAATAGCAATCTTTAAATTTGGCTGTTCTGTTTTATTATTTTTTCATCGCCCTTTTTCATATAACTGGTGGTGACGATAAACAAATGCAGGAATCATATAATCTTGCTGGCGGCGAAAACGGCCAATGGCGTAAAAACGGCGACTAACAGCGTGCTGAAGATAACTGTCTGGCGGGTCCTGTGATAAATACTTAAATAATTTTGCATTCATCTAATATTAAAGTGATTCAAAAAATAACTTAAACATGGGGGAATACCATCAGTAACATTGTTTTTCCTTACTTTTGTCTTTATGACTTTTACTTCTCTTCTTTCTTAATTTTAGTGAACGATATTCTCCTATAGGTAATTAATATTTAATTTTGAAAGGGGGATGGTTCGATGCTTGATATGCACTTTGAGACAGTTGAACAAACACTAGAACAAATACGTAGCTAGGTATGGAGTATCGTTGCTACTAAAAATATCAAAATTATTTAAGTATCCATTCCTAGCATGATGCTCTTCAAGAACAGCTTCTAAGCTGGTGACATCAACAGCAGCTGATGACCTCTTGGCAGCTGCTGTATTGCTGCTGCTGATAGCAGCTGACAAAGTTGTTTTAATGCTGCCAATGGAAGTCTCGTGTTCATGCTGGATAAGCTCTTTTTGTCTGGTTTCCATGGAGGTAAGACGGTCAAGTAAACGGTTCTAAAAAATCAAGTTCAATTCAAAAACAGTACTTAAGCAAGTAGTTATATTCTAAATTGGAAAAACAATTTTGCCTCCAAATTAAATATTACGATATTTTTACAAGTACAGCTGGGTGTTGTATTTTTATGCAAAAGGGGGTAGGCGGATGTGCTACATTTTGAAACCACAAGTAAAACACGCATGATCTCAGCCCATAAAAGAGTTACAGCTCTAAAATTCGGCAAAACTTGTTTTTTTTTCGCCAAATTAATGTTCTCAATCATTTGAGATAAACTTTTTTTTCTCATAAAAATTTCCCTTATATTTTCGCGTGACACTTGTAATATTCAAACATGTCAATATTAAAAAAAATGAAAGTGTAAAAACTTATGTGTCAAGTGAAAATATAATGGATAATTTTATGAGAATAAAAGTTTATCTCAGATGTTTGAAAATTGTCTATAATGGCGAGAAAAGGCAAAAAAAAATTCGGCGGGAAACGGCGGTTCCGCCGCCGTTTCTTCACAGTTCCATATTGTTCTCAACAAAAGCAACTGCTGTGCTGAATTTTAGAGCTGTAACTATTTATGGGCTGAGATCATGCACGTTTTACTTTTGGTTTCTAAAAGTGGCACATCCGCCTCCTCCTTTTAAGTATCTTAGGGGATAAGACAAAACAATGGACGATAAATTGGTATACATACCATATCATGAAACATAAAATTAACCATACTGTAGACTTGTCATAGTTACTTAAGAGTTTGAACTTAAGACTCCTAGAAAAAAGCGAGACACTTTTGTATGGCTATTATAGCCAGCTCAAGCTCTGTAGATCAAAATTTTTGGTTGAAAAGTTTAGACACAGTAGTTTTGAACCAACCTATCAAAATTCAATATAATTAGGTACGTACCTACCCAAGAATAAGATAATAAATTTACCTCTAATTTCGGAATTCTTTGATCGTTGATTAACAAAGACCTCACATCTTTCACTTTGTCATCAATGTCCTTAACAAATAAATTAATATACACGTAAAATGTAAACCATGTGCACGCCCCTACAGGAGACGGGGGTTATTGCCCTACATATTTCTTCTATGTTAAAAGCCGCTTAAGCTTTCGGCCGATGGGAAGATATTGTTCAAATCTTAATTTATAAAAACTAACGGCTGCGCCCTTATACATCAGGCTTCTCTCTTGAAAAGCATAACTCTATTGAACTAATAATTTCTGAGATATTTGTGTTCAGACAAACAAATCTTACAACTTTATAATAGTTATAAATATCAGTCACATTTCACATCAGAAACCTAATCAAAATATCCTTATTATAATAAATACAATGTACACTGTACAGTTAGGACTTCCAGATAAAAGTCCTAAAATAAAAGGGTTGTACACTCTCAAATATCTTAGACTACGAACCACAAACCTTGAAGGGATTATTCAAGTTAAAGGTTCGAGCCTACCAAAATTAAAGAAGTTGAATAGAAATTTCGCTTCTTAATCAAGAAATCAATTGTATGCCTACCTTAGAGTAACTATTCATAGAGGTTTCCAGGTCTGAATTTTGTTGTGTGATGGTTTCAAAGCTCTTCTTAATAAAGGCCTCTCTTTCTGATCTTATTCTTTGATCTCTATCACGGTCCTGGAATTACAATAAAGTGTAAGTGCTTTTCCTAAAACTTCTTTGTGAGTACAGGAATACACCCAGTCCCACCCCATAATAGTTATGAAAATTAATTGAAAATTAGGGGATATTGTTAATTTTTTCTTAAGGCCAAGGCCTGCGTGGTTACCCTGTTCCTATTATAACCTAGCCTGACCTAAAGAAAACTCTACCACACGAAAAACTACCCCTACCTCTTCTTTTAATTTATTTAAAAGTACGGGTTGGGGGAGGGGTGGCAGTTCTGTGCTTGACAGGCACTTTGAGGAAAGCATTTGCATTTTTTTAGAGGCCTTTAGGGGTATTTTAATAAAAAAGTGCGATGGGGAAAGGGGTGTCACTAGCCAAATCTTAAGATTAAAGATAAGGTAGAAAGGCCTCACTCCTTTCCTTTCAAGATGTCTAAGCTATCTTTCCCTAAAGTAGCTAAAAAGTAGCTGCGACTAAAAAAAAGCTTCACTGTCTTGCTATAAAGAACCATATTGATTCATTGAAATTTAAATTTACCTTCAGTTGAATATGTGCTAGATTATTTACATTTGTACTCTGGACTAGAATATCATTCTTCATACCCTCTAATTTCTCATTTAATTCCTAAATTATAAATATAATATATTTTTTTTGGGGGGGGGGGAGAAATCACCCCTTCCCACCAAAAAAATTATTACCCCCCCAAAAAACAAGGTTTTATTAAAAAAAAACTACAATTGAAAGTGAGAGGCCCCTAGAGGCCTTTAGGGGCGCGTAGCTGCTATAGCTATTATTTAAAGAAAGTGAATGCACATCTAATTTAGCTACTAAATATTTGTTGATTTCACTTAAACCTTTTTCTTAACCGTCGGAAAACTAACCTCCCCTTGTTTTCAATAAAAAAAAAACTTATTTTTAACACTACCAAGTTTTACTAATCTTTACTTAACCTAACCTAAATCCGTGTTGTTCGAAAATTACGTTTGTAAACCATTTGAGAGAAACCAACAATAAATTTACCTTTTGATGTTGACCTACATAGCCACTAAGTAGTTCCTGGCTCTGTAGAACTTTGTTGAGTGTGGACTCAAGAAAATTTGTGTTGATTTTCTCACTGGATTCCTTCAATGTTTCTACTAAACCTCCCATCTAGAACAAAATCAGTAGTAAAGTAGAGCAAAATTTCTTATATTAGTCTCCAATTTAAATCACTTTCATCGTCTGTTATGAACCCGACACCTCAATTGGCAGCATTAAAACAGCATTAACAGCTGCTGTCAGCGGCAGTTATAGAGAATATGTCAAAACGTCGTAAGCTGCTGTCACTCTAGGCGTTTTATAAAAAAAAGAAAAGGTCCTTCGTCCAATACAAAATCTACTTCTCAAAACAACGACGGAAAATCAAATTCTTGTTTTTAGCCACCTCAATTTTGTAAATTCAATGAAATACTTAACAGCTAGTTAATAAAAGCAAAATATCAAAATGTATGTGACTGTCACAAAAAATTAAGAATTCCTGCTTTAAAGGCTTTAAAAGGCTATTCTAGTGATTAGAAACCATCTAAGATGATTAAATTAATAAAATAAGTCCTTCATCAAAACATAAATTTAATTGAACCCTTTATTTATTCAATTCACACCTTATTTAAGTTGGAGAGGAGAAGCCAGATTTAGCCTGGTTCAGAATCTGTTCAACCTTGATTGTAAGATCTTCATCCATACCTTATCTAAGTTGGAGAGTCCAGATTTAGCTTGGTTCAGAATCTGTTCAACCTTGATTGTAAGATCTTTATCCATACCTTATCTAAGTTGGAGAGGCCAGATTTAGCCTGGTTCAGAATCTGTTCAACCTTGATTGTAAGATCACTCAATTCTTTCTCATGAGCATCCAGGGATTCTATCAAATCCTCGCCTAAGATTAATAGTTTCTTTTCAATATGAACTCAATAAAACCAATGTTTAAGCCTGTTTTATGAAAAGACTGTATGGAAAAAAGTGGCTTATTAAGTTATTTGAGAAATGTAAAGATTTTCTCAATTCCTAGGTACCTTACAAAAAATCAAAGATTAATTCGTGGAGGCAAAGCCAGTCTATAATTTTTTATATTTATTTGGTTGGTCTATCAGTCTGTACTACACTGTGGTTAGTTTGACGGGTCTGCATAATTATCTTCTTAAGCTTACATTCATGTCATTTTTAGCTTTTACTCTATACTAGGTGCCCTACCGTTTACATCCCCCTTGACAAGGGTCGAAACTCCCCTAATACATCAAATGGGGGTATAAAGATATAAAAGGCGCACACCCCTTAAATCTTAGGGGGGAGACGGGGATTAAGCGCGCTTTGAGCAAGTTACCAATTGGTATATTCATCCCTAACACTAAAAATGCACCCTGGGGGGTGTCAAATTTTAAGTGTGCTTGGAGCACCCCCCCTCGGCAAAACCCTCTGCATGCCACTGCTTTCTTCCATAGGTATAGTAGATCATAAAATAAGTATACAACTCCTTTGAATCTACACTGTTATTTTCTATACTTCAATTTAAAAAAAATATACCTTATTAGAACTTGCAATTTTTCAAGAATTTTCGTAGATTATACAAAAAGAAGTATTAACAAAACAGAATTTAAACATCAGGTCTTGTGCAACAGACATAACATTAATATTAGTATAAGCCAGTATCAGAAAGAGTTACTTTCATTCAAAATTTAATTTGTTTACTGACAATAAAAGTTGTATTTGAAACAAGAGATATCAAAATAGGTTCTATTTAAATTATAAGAATTACTTAGTAGATTATTAAAGTATTTAATAAATAAAAATACAATATCAAATGTTAAAATCAAATTAAATGAAATGGAAATCTATTTTTGAAATGAGATACTTTTTTAATCATACTTATTTCATTTTCTTTACAATCATAAAACATTTAGGGGAAAAAAATGTTGACATCTAGCGACAAAATTTTAAACTTTATATAATAGATTATACAACATTAAGGTTCAAAATTATTATTTGCCACGAAATATAGATAATTCCCTAAAGTGCCTGCCCAGGTTAATATTTGTTGTCAATTTAGCTTGTTATTATGAACTTCATTTGTCAGTTCGTTCATCCAGTAGGATGGGATGTGGTAAAGGGAGTAGATGAGGGGGGGGGGGGGTGGGGCGTTAATTTAGCCAGCTGCAAGTATTTTTTTTTTTGAATACCCATTTAAAAATTT
>LS051476.1:4901-15109 GCA_900241095.1 Acartia tonsa | reverse complement strand
GAAGTTTTGCAACAAATTTACGTATAATTTTGTCAAACCTTATATTTTCATATTTTGTATATTCAGTTCTGACACTCAATAAAAGTTAATGTTCGTCTGTCATATCGTTTGAGAGCTTCGCCTTTATGGATGTTGTCATCCTTGTTCTATGTATAAACATGTTAATAAGTAGCCAACTTGAAATTAATAGGTATAAAATCTTAGGAACGCCAGAATACAAAAAAAATATCTTAAGTTTTAATAAGAAAAAATATATAGGTACTCTTAAATGATATAATTTTGTTTGACGAAATCTCGCCTTATATTTGAACAACGAAATATATTTAATTTATTTTGCTTGACTATAGAAAGGCATTTGATGGTCATAAAACTCATAAGCTGTCCAGGGACAAGGAAGAAGATTTCTGACAAACAATATTAAGTGAGTATTTCCCCCATAAGCCACTTTCTTCTTTTCTCTCCCAACAGTTACAGAACAAAACAAGTTTTACGCCATCATTACGCTACAAAAATATCAAAATTTTCAGCAATTTTAACAGGATTAATTTGCTGAATCACGGCCCCTGAAGCTATCCAATTCAATTGTTGAAATACGTAATTCAGTTTTTTACAGATAATCTCGGCCTTACATAATTTCAAGCATATATAGAAAAGATGCGCCATATAATTAACTTCTTACCTAGTCTTATTTTTAGATTTTGATTTGGAATCCTTTCTATCTCTTTTGGATGATTCATTTTCTCCATCAGAATATGTCCTGTCCAGGCTTAATACGAGTGTTTATATATTACAGCTTAACAAATATCAGATATTAAACGATACGCGATAATTGATTTAACGAGGTTTATTTTTTTCGCATATTTTCCATAAAGTTGGAGTTTAGTCAAATGAACACTCTTAACTATGACTAAAATTTATACATATGAAATGATAATAATTAAAAACAGTTGGACTTATAAGCGCATTTGAATAAACCCTAACTCACAACTTTATAGAAAATACGCGAGAAAAAAAATTAAACCATTTCTATAGGCGTTTGTTTGCTAATTCGTTACATTAAAACAGTACATTAGATAAAATCACCCAACCATCCTTTTTTAAATTTAAAGAAAAAGTCAATTTTAATAAAGCTACAAAAATTCTGATACCAGAGCTGGATCTTTAAATCATTTAGTGGTGAGCCAGATCGAGGTGAGCCGAACCGATCTGGCTCACCCCTCCGGATCACCCCGATATGGCTTACTAAAATGATTAAAAGATCCAGCATCAGTATTTCCAGTCTATTGTTCCCTCCCTCCCTGGATGTCTGCTGTAATATATAAAAACCTGGATTTGTCTCTGCCCGACCTATCCCTACTGCGGGATCTTCGTTTTTCTCTGCTTCGCGACCTTCGCTTTGACTTGCTCTTTTTCTTCGGAGACCTGAAAATAAAAAAAAAAAACACTTTTTTTGGGCGCTGCTACATTATAACAGATAACAACTGACAACGGCTGATAAATTAATGATACACAAAATTAACCCCTTCTGTAGAATTTAATTTGTGGTTGAAATGTTTGGACACTAAACTCAATTAACATCAATCAAAGTCTTCAATGTTGTCAAGCCAACGAATAATAAAAACACAATATAAAACTTTTGGGACTAGTGTAATAAACAGCCAAACCAAATGTCTCCTCCATCCATTAGGTATATTTTTGTCAGTCAAAGATAATCCATATACTAAATATGCAAATAGTTTTATGGTTTGCTTTTTTTCATTGAAAACAGTTACGGTATTTTTCAATAACTACTTTTAATTCAAATGATGAGAAAAAATGGACCATGAAAGGAAAAAAAATTGGCGGGTTCGTCGTATTTTCACAGTATCTTTTCTCCTATTTCTCTGCTGGGGGCTCTAACATTGCAGGGCTAATTTCCTAACCCTGTAGGGCAATCATTAACATTTACCTAACCTAAAATAACATATCAAAAGATACTGACGATGAAACCCGCCACTCTGTTTCCTTTCCACAGACCGAAAAATAAAAATAAAATACATGATTTATTACTACATTACTTTGCTTCTTTTTAATTTTAGTACAAGAAAAGATTATAGGTCATAGGTCGAAAATATAGGGAGGGCAAAAATAGTCCCTTTCGTGACAACGCCTTTTTATGGGGCGATTTGTCGTATTTTAACTTTAGCGTTTGATATGGGCGATAAATAGGAGAAAAGCTACTGTGAAAATAAGAAAAAACGCCCCATAAAAGGATTTGTCACGAAAGGGAAAAAACTATTTCTGAAAAAAAATAATTACTGGTATTTAATATATCAACAAAAAAGGTTTCGCTTACCGTAAATCTTCATCTTCTCTGGTTCTGGACCTTTTCCTACTTGTTCTCCTAGGTGATATGCTTCTATTCTTAGATCTACTCCTAGTTTCAAACATTAATCAATACTATGAATTATACTTTTAAATAAATTCTTGAAGATTTTTACAGCCAACGTTATGAAGTGTTTTTTTTTTCTTCTTATAATTGGCGATTTCTCTTGAAAGAGTGGTGGTAACTTCCCCCATAAATGTTATAATACTTCCCAGGACCTATGAGAAGCTATTTTTGTAAAGGAGAACCATATATGTACAGCGGTTAGGGATATCCTTTGGTCCAGTAATACATAACACACAGATTATGTTACTTTTATCAAAGGATTTTTATAGATATCACAGTATGCAAATAGGGTAAAAACATTAAATATTGCCTAATGGGTTTTAGGAAATTACAAAATTTATTTCTTATTTTAAAGTATTGCGAAATTACTTGTTTACATTTGATTATTTACAAAATGATTTCTATTTACAAACTGTACAACAATTTGTTGTTCTTTTTTATCTACAATTTATTTACCTTCTTATTTGATGGACTTATTATTAATTTTATGACAGTATCCTTTTATGATGGTAAAAGGATCTAGCGTTACAGTGAAGCTTTATAGGTTCCGGGAAGGTTTTTGACCACGCTCCCTCAAATCACTCCTAGTATCAACTAGTGAAATAAATCCATAGTTTGATTAAAACTTTCCTGGATTTTCTCCGTCTATTTCTTCTTTCCTCACTCCTACTTCTTGACCTACTACGTGATATTTTCCTTCTTCTCTCTGCATCTATCACAGTTTTAAGATCTTCTCTCTCTCGCCTTCTACCTAGATCTATCATATTCTTTAGATCTCCTCTTTCTTTTAAACCAGTGGCATCCTTGTTCTGTGAGGTTCTACTTTGGGCCCTTTCATGTGATCCTAAAAGGGTTGATTATAATAATACCATCTTCTATAATACAAAGTAGAACGATGTCTGTATGTTTGTTTGTCAGTCAGACACCCCCAACCCCCCCAAAAAATTAAAAATATTACCCCCCCCAAAAAAAAATTTTCTTTTAAAACTAAAATTAAAATAGTGGAGTCGACTACCCATCCCCCCCCAAAAAAAAAATTTTTCTATTTTTCTTTTAAATCTAAAATATGAAAAATTGGTTTAATTAAGCCTAGAGGCTAGGGACGAAGCCGCTAGTAAATCAAAAAGTAGACACAGATGCTCTCCCCCTCTCCCTATTTAGTGTTTATATCTTCCACATCTTAGAGATAAAACCCTCCATGACTATCCTTACCAAAACTAACCCTTAAAAACAATTAAAAAAGAAAATTATTAACAATTTGATGAAAAAAATAATTTGGTGTAAGTTTATTTTTTTGCATATTTTTTAAGAATTAGAAGGGAGTCTTTTTTTCGTGTATTTGCTTTTAAATTGTGTGTAACCATATAGTCAAATGCGCTTATTAAGTCAACTGTTCTTAATTGTGACCATTTTAAATATACATTTGGTCAAATTAGGAACAGTTTGACTTAACAAGCGCATTTGACTAAACAGTTGAACACAACTTTATGGAAAATTCGCGGGAAAAAATGCATGACCCCTTTATTGAAAACTTTGAAGTCATACCTGATCTAGATCTGCTCCTGTCTAGGTAGGCTGCAGGTAGTCTTGAGCCTTCAATCTTTTCCTTCTTAATGCTCATAATTTCCTCTCTGGTGGGTCTTAAATCTTTATCTTCAGTACTCTTTTTATCACCCATAAGAGCACCTAAAACTTTAGCAATATCATCTTTTCTCCCTTCAGTTGTAGCTGATTGCAAAAGGCCAAGCAGTTTTTGGAGATTATCATCAGATAAGCCTTTCTTTGAGCTGCTTTCACCATCTTTACTTCTTGATGCTTTTATACGGTCATCTTTGTGTCTTTGTTCATCATGATCCATTTGTTTTCTCCCATCTGTACTTCTTGAAGTTACAGATTCTTCACTGTGAAGTTTATCCAGCAATCCTAACAGAGTGGATTTTAGATCATCCCCTTTGCCCTGCTCTGAACTATTGCCTTGTTGACCTTTCAGACTTCTAAAATCAATATCCTGTGGCTGTCTACTTCCTAACTCTGCAGAACTTCTATCATTGCCATAGCTCCTGGCAAATGATCCTTCACCATACCTGGATTGCTCATCGACATTACCCATTGACTTGTCGTCAAATCTATCTCTTCGAAATGAGACTGTTCTTTGGTCCATATCACTCATTTCTTTAATCCTTCTACCATATTTATCCATGGGTCCAAACTCATCTCTAAATGTAGGACCTCTATCTTCCATGTCATCTATTGAAGGAGGTTTTCTACCAAAAGCTGGTTCCCTACCATCCAAATCATCTCTTAAGGGACGATTTCTTCGAAAGGTTGGTTCCTGTCCGTCAAAATCATCTCTTGGCGGAGCTCTTCTTTCAAAAGTAGGAGCTCTATCATCAAAATCATCTCTTTGAGGAGGATTTCTTCCAAAGGCTGGTTCCCTTCCATCAAAATCATCTCTTGGGGGAGCAATCCTTCCAAAAGATGGGCCTCTATCTTCTAAATCATCTCTTGGGGGAGCGATTCTTCCAAAAGAAGGACCTCTTTCATACAAATCTTCTCTTTGAGGAGGTTTTCTACCAAAAGCTGGTTCCCTTTCGTCAAAAACATCTCTTGGAGAAGCAATTCTACCAAAAGATGGGCCTCTATCATCCAAATCATCTCTTGAGGGAGGTTTTCTACCAAAAGCTGGTTCTCTTTCGTCAAAACCATCTCTTGGAGGAGCAATTCTTCCAAAAGCAGGGCCTCTATCATCCAAGTCATCTTTTGAGGGAGGTTTTCTACCAAAAGCTGGTTCCCTTCCATCAAAATCATCTCTTGAGGGAATATTTCTTCCAAAAGCAGGCCCTCTATCACCAAAATCATCTCTTTGGGGAGGGTTTCTCCCAAAGGCTGGCTCCCTTTCATCAAAATCAACTCTTTGGGAAGGATTTCTTCCAAAGGTTGATTCCCTACTATCAAAATCATCTCTTAATGGAGGATTCCTTCCAAACTCAGGGCGTCTTTCATCTAAATAATCCCTGCCAGATTGATTTCTTGCAAAAGAAGAATCTCTACTTGCAAACTCATCTCCTGAAGGATTTCTGCCAAATGCAGACCCCCTGCTCTCAAAATCATCTCTTAGATTATGTCTCTTGGTAAAATCATCCAAATCATCTTTGAGTAAAGAATTACTTTTATCAAATTCATTTCTCTGATAACCCTTTTCATCAGTAAAATCTCTTCTGTCAGCAGCAGAAGCAGGCCTTCTTTCTGGGTTTGTATAAGATTGACCCACTGCATCAATCCTGCTGGAATGACCCCTATCCATGCTGGGAGCAGCAGGAGGAACAGGGGTAGCCTGGTGCTGGGATTGGGATGATTGAGGCCTTAGTCTGGTCTTACTGACTAACAGTGAAAACATGTCATCCAACAAATTGTTGTAATTTTGTATATCATCCTCTTGTGGCCTGAAAAAAATATAACAAGACAGTTACTAAATAAATAAAGAATCTTGACGGATCAGATAATGAACGTTTTTATGTAAATTTCCCCCCAAAAAAACTTTCTATAATCAACTAAAAATGTGAATGTGTCCTTAAGAAGAATCCTGTATTTATGAAATTTTTTAAGTTTGTATACCTACACTATACATACAATTTTGTACTTTGTTATAAATTTACATTCTTCTTAGTTATATTCTGTTTTGACACTCTTCAAGTGTTAATGTATATTTGTTCTCCGTTAAATTTTACAGCTTTACTTTTAAACATATTGTCATCCTTGTTTTTTACCAAAGATAATCTATAGCTTACTTCATAAAGCTAATTCTAACAGGAGATTTGAGCGGCCAAATAATGCTGGCACAGTAACCAATCTTGTGTTCAGGTTTCTCAAGGACTCCATGAAACTAAATAATATTCTGAGCTTATTTGCTTGAATCTGTATAACCAAGGGAACTTCAGAAATAAGACACTGATGATAATCAAAGTTATCCCTTTTTGTAGATTAAAGGGGGAGGGGGGAGAAGGGGTGGTTTAATGCAACCATCTCGATATCAATGCGAATTTCAGGATGAAATTTGGTATGAGTAATCCTTGGTAGGTCTATTTTTCCTAAATCGAATTAAAAGTTGGAAAAGTAAAGGTAAGCGGCTGTCGGTTTTGGGCTGTTTTAAGAGCAAAATTATCGATAATAATACCACTAAACTTTTTAAAAATTTCTAGTACCAGCTGCTTAACAACTAGAACCGACTAAAAAGACTGGGTAGAAGCTATAAAAATACCAAGAGTATCATTTTTATACCAAATAATGTAAAACTATTATTCAAAAAGTATTCAAAATTCAGTAAAAGTACCCGAAGTTTTATACTAGCGAATAAAATAACGTGCTTATAAAACCTTGATTACCTTTAGTTTGTCCCCAGGATTAAGTTGATATTGGACTTCTTCCATCCTAGTAGATACAAAAACCTGACAAAACAAAAATTGGATATTTTTCATTTGCTCCTAAAACTTGATAACTTGATAACTAAGAGGGGGGGAAGTTTTGACACATTTGCGTAAACAGTGAGTATAGGATTTATCTTTAGACTGAGAGGATAGGTTACAAAAAAAAATCATTCTTATATGATTAGGTAATTTTCCCAAGTTTTAAGATTTTTTGGATAGGCCTCCAGGTTCCGGAGCTGTAGGCCTCCAGGTTCAGTGGCTGCAGGCCTCCAGGTAGTCTCTGGACAGGTAAAAATAAAAAAAATAAATTTTTGAAGAGTTAAAGGTCAACTTATAAAACAAAATATGCTTATTTTTTAATGTTATTTACATACTTGAAGAAGAAAGATGCATATTTTGTTTTATAGGTTAACCTCTAACTCTTCAAAAAAAAATCTAATTTTTATTTTTACCTGTCCAGAGACCACCTGGAGGCCTGCAGCTCCAAAACTTGTAGGCCTATCCAAAAAATCTTGAAACTTGGGAAAATTTATCATATAAGAATGATTTTATCCCTAATAACCTATCCTCTCAGTCCAAAGATAAAGCCTTATACTCACTGTTTCCGCAAATGTGTCAAAACTTCCCCCCTCTTATGTTAAATTCCTTTTAGAATTCATGATCTGCTTCTATCAAGAATCAAATTTATATTAATAAATTCTTTTGAACCTTTTTTTTGTGTAGTGAAAATGTAAGCCCTAGACTATTAAAAACAACCCTTTCAGTTTATTGTGTAAATCTTAACACATTAAATTACAGATTTTTTATCATACGCAAAAAAGCAACCTTTTTTGGTGCCAAATTATAAATATTGCACCTTTTGTAATATTAGCTCATTCTTTTTACTTTATAATAACATTTTTTATAATATTCTCGATGGTATTTCATCCAAAAAATCAGTTTTTCCTGTCGTTACAAGAAAGGACGGATATACAAAATGGTAATATAGAGTAGCTACGCTTCTCGTAGCTCAGTGGTAACACACTGAGTTAGGGTGGTTGGTGAGAGTTCGAGTTCAAGTCCCCATGTGGTAACTCGAATTTCTCAGTCGCAATTCATCAACACAACTTACCCCTGGTTGTTTAAGAAGGGTGATAATTGGGCAGTTTAGATGCTCAATAGTCACGTACATAATATCAGTGTAATCCTTATCCCAAGCTTATCTATGGAGAGCGTCATTCATTACGGTGACTTAATTTAGGACGGTGAGGTAATAAAGAGTAGGTGCCTTGAGACAGCGGGTCAAGTACTAGTACTTAAACGTGGACCTTATACTGGCCTTGTGCTAACACACAAAAGTGTCTCGTCCTACTCCATGACTACTTAGGTCCAAACACTAAGAAACTATGGCTACACACACACACGCGCTTTTAAAATATAAACTTACACTTTCATGGAAGAATGCATAGTAAGAAAAATTATCATGCAGGAATGAAACAACTCCAGATTTCAGGTTTCCATCATAAACCTCTAGTATACCTTCTTGACCTTCCAACTAAACATAGAAATAATTATATTTAGAAGTTGAAATTCTTTTAAATGATTAGTTAAAAACATAAGAATTCGCTGATCTTTTATGGCAATATCTTTAAAATAACTTGTTTATTAAACCATCAAAGTGCCATGTATATTTGAGCCATGTAAAGAGAATAATAATTGGCCTTCCAACTAAACACTAATAAAAATATATATAAAAGAAAATTGAGATCGAATTTCGGTAAAAGAAAACTTTTTTTATAAACAGTATTTGGAAAGCTTATAGTTGGTTCAATAGTTGAACCAATAATTATAATCTACACAAGGGGTATGTTTGTGTATCATCATCAGTGATGATGTACATAGATTTATTTGCTCTTGTCTTATCACTTTAAATCCCTGAATTTACCTCTGTTGGTCTGGCTGAAGCAGCTGGTTTTGTTGGTGCCGCTTGTGCAGCTATGGCTGGTTGTTTGACAGGTGGTGGTGGGTGGGCTACGTCAACATCGGCTCTGGTTATCACTGGAGCCCGCCTTTCCGTGTATGTTGTAGACTTAGGAGCCTAAAATATAATACACAAGTCTAACTATATAAGCTTTCTGAACAGGTAAAAAAGTTTTAAAAAATAAAGATTTCGTTTTAGTTTTAGGCAGATATCAAAATAAAAAATCAAAGGATTAAACCAGTTTTGTTAGCCGCGAGGTATTAATTTCGTTATTTCTATTTTAATATTTGTAGAAAATTGTCTGTAATACATTGCCATACATGACTTTTTAATATGGATAAGAACCGGTTCTAATCCAACGGATATTTATAGGTTTCGAAAAAATACTGAAAAAAAATTATTTAAATACATTTAGGGAAAATCAAGTGTTACATATGAACAGAGCAAGGGAAACTAAACTTAAAAGAAATACCTAGCTTTGTTTGTTAAAAACAATCATTTACATTATTCAGTTATAAGAAAGCCCCTACACTAAGTGTTTAAAATTACCCATAACATGTATTCAAAAAAACTTTACCTGTATTTTGCCGGCAAAACCAGTGATGGATGGAGGGGGAGGTACAGGTACGGGTCCAGAGGAGGGAGCAGGGACTGGCCCAACACTAGTCCTGTAACATAACAAATAGATAGATAGTTAGTTAGATAGATAGAATAGTGATGGATGGAGGGGGAGGTACAGGTACGGGTCCAGAGGAGGAGGGAGCAGGGACTGGCCCAACACTAGTCCTGTAACATAACAATTAGTTAGATAGATAGACTTATTGGATTGTTTTATGTTTGATGAAAGCTAAACAGACAAACAAACCAAGGGTTTGGATATTAAAAATAGAAACATATTAATACCTGCTTGCGGGTCCATCTCGCTGGGAATACCGCGAATCATTTGAGCCTCCTTGATCCTGTTAAAAAAACGTAAAATAATTTACTTTCTATCTAAATATTTTATTAACACTAGTAGGTACATGAATCGCTTATAAATTGACTATGCACAAACGAGAGCAAGTGATTTTATGCATTTTTCAGCAGTTAAAATAGTTAAAATAGTGAATAAGCTATAATTATGTTTAACTTTTGTTAAATCGACTAAAAATATTGAATTATAAAATATTGATGTAATAAAGTTGCCCAAAGTTTTTACGCCAACGAATGAATGATCGTGTTTGGGTACCAGTCCACTGTCCTGAATGCACTGCCCACCGGTATCCTGGATAGGAAACAGGTTTTTTTTGACATACGTCTCACAAGATCTATGTAGTCATGACCGGGAGACGATGACGGTTCAGTACATGACTTTCGTTAAATCACAGCTGATCATTTTTGTGGATTTTTTTGA
>LS051473.1:6756-23932 GCA_900241095.1 Acartia tonsa | reverse complement strand
CCCCCCCCCCCCCCCCCCCCCCCCCCCCCCCCCCCCCCCCCCCCCCCCCCCCCCCCCCCCCCCCCCCGGCCAACCCTAGTTCTATTACAGAATTAATAAGCAGAATGCATAATCTTTTTATTATAGTTCACGATGTTTTCAAGAGAGTTTAAAAATTGTGACATGAGTATTTGTTTTGGCTTCTAAGGCTTCTCATTAATTTGAATATATATGTGAGAATCTCCTTTAAAACTGTAAACTATAAAGTTTCAATGCATCTGACAAGTATAATTTTCTTTAGGAGGAGGGGTGTGAGGAAGAGTTTATGAGTGAAACTCTGGGAGATTTACGGATACACTTGCACGAGGTATAGTATTTATCTTTTAATAATAAATATAAAAAGCTTAGATGATCAATCCCTAGATTAGACTAATTGTAATACAGTATCATTTGTGACTAAATATAAACAGAAATCTTTGTATCCTAGGAATTTTTCTTAAATCGAGCGGATTGTTGTATCCGATTAACCATATAGAGTAATTCATTCTCGCTGAACCGATATGGTTCTCCTTTCAAATGTAGCTTTTTAAGTTCCGAAAAGTTTAATAACTATTTTGTGGGGGTGGGGATTTTACTTTTTCTTTGGAACTAAAATTAAATAGGGGGGGGGGGTCGAATTCAACCCCTCACCACCTCAAGTGCCTCTAGAGGCCTCCAGGGGCATATCTATTTGTGTCAAATAAAGCGCCCAATTAAGTACGTTTGCGTAAAACAATGTTATTTTACATCACATTTACATTTATTTAAAACAGAGATTTTATTTTTCAGGCCCATAATGGAGAAAAGCCAACCTACATGGACATGGCTGAGGCTATTGTTTACAAGCTAAATGAAAAGTAAGTTTGAATTTTTTTGGTGGAATAACAGGGAGAGGAACAGTTTTGCAGCTTTTTATCAAGTATATTTTTGTAACTTTAAATTGATATTTTATAATTTCTTTAATCTGTTTTTTTTTCTCAGCTTAATTTTATCAGCTCGAACAAATGATAGGTTTTAAAATGATAATGAATTGTTGGTTCTTTAACTGGTCTTTTTTAAACCTTTCATTCTTTAGGTTTGGATCTTCCCGCACGACAATATTGAAGAACATGATGACAGAATATGGGCATTGGATAGAACTTAACCAGAACCAGGCAAAGGCACAGCTCAAGAGATCTCTAGACAGAGGATTAGAAATTGGAAGAGTTAGGAATGGTAAGATATCTTGATTGATTGGCGATTTTTTAAAGATTGATAGATGATTGATGGATTACTGTAAAAGGGGGGGTGGGGCTTAATGCAACCATCTCGTAATCAATGTATAAATGGCACTTAAAATTCGATTTTCGACCTGAAATTTTGCATGAGTAATCCATGGTAGGTCTATTTTCCCTAAATCGAATAAAAAGTTTGAAAAAGCCGTTAAGCCAGTTTTTGGCTATTTTCAGGGCAAATCCATCATTGATTACGGAGTAATTAACTTTTTGAATGATAGTTTTACATTATCCGGTCTATGAATGATACTCTTGGCATTTTATAGCTTCTACCAGACTTTTTTATTCGATTTTAGCTGTTAAACAGCTGGTACTAGAAATTTTTATAAAGTTTATTGGTGTTATTATCGATAATTTTGCCCCTAATTAAACCCAAAAGCGGCTAAACGGCTCAGTCGGCGTTCGTTAGCCGTTACTTTTCCAATTTTTTGTTTGATTTAGGGAAAATAGACCTACCAAGGGTTACTCATGCAAAATTTCAGTTCGAAATTCGAATTGTAAGTGCCATTTAAACATTGATTACGAGATGGTTGCATTAACCCCCCCCCTTTATTGTATAATTGAATGGTTAATGATGGTATGATTGATTGTTAATTACTGATTATTAATTGATTAATTTATCGATGATTAATTAATGATTGATTGATAACAGATTGATAATTGATTGATAATTGATAGATGATTAATTGACGATTGATTTAAGATTGATTGATTAACGATTTATTGATGATTTATTGATTGATTGATTGATCGATTGATTGATTGATTGATTAATAATTGGTTGTTTTGTTGAGGATGGTATGATTGTTTAATTGATTGAAGGATCAATCGATGATTTATTTATGTGATGTTTTGCTCAGGCACCCTTGGTAAGACTGGGTACTTGAACATCTGGTTGCCCAATAAAGACAAAAGAAAGACCCTGGTGAAGAAGTACAATAGAAAGCCATCAAGCGTTCACTTTGAAGATGTACCTGAAGAAAAATATGTTGAGGAGGTCAGTCACATCAATATAATAGACAATAAACTTGATGGATAGTTATCAAGAATAAAGATATGATAGATAGCTGGTTATCAAGATAGAGACACGCTAATTGAAATCAATATGTCGATGATTGTCGGGGAAAAGGTGATAGATTGATGGTTTTTCAGATTATTAGATTTATATTAGACAGATTTAAAGTAAGATTTTAAGTTGGTATGATAAATGGTAAGATAAAATAGTATAAGATGTAGATAAAAAGTATGATGACAGGGAGACTACTATAGAATTTGTGCGCCTCTATAAAGTAGGTTAGATATAGTATAACAAGGAATATCATGTCTACAAATAGCGATGCTTTAATAAGCTGAAGAAAAGATTTTTAAGTCGATGTCAGGTTAAGGAGATACACTTATTAATAGAACTATGCTAGTAATATTTCAAAAAAATGTATTCCTATTAGAAAAATTATTTTCTTCAGGAGGAGTCCCATATTATTATGCCGAGACTTTTACCGCGCGGTGGTTTGGACGGACCCAGGTCTACACGCAGTGGCGGAGGAGGCGGCGGAAGATCTGGTGGCCGCGGACGCGGCAGGCCTGCCGTAAAACCTGCCGCAAAGGATGATGATGACATCTGTGTCGTGGAGGAGAAACTTACTCCTTTGGCTAAGATGAAAGCTAAGGTGAGTTGGATCCTGTATAGAAGGAACAAGACAGGGAGGGAGGGGACATTGGGCTGTTTATTACACTGGTCCCCAAATTTTTATAATAACAATTTCATATTTGTTGACTTTGGGGACTTTTAATTGGATTTTGATTGGTTGGTCGTTTCAGTCACTAATTATGATCTCTGGGATCAAGATCATTAATCAATACAAAAAAAATAACAGTAAACACAGTAATTTTTTTCTCTTTTATTGCAAAAGTCAGTAGGTAATAAAACATAAAGAAGATAAACAAATCGATGCACTTTTATAAAAAGTTTTTAGAATGCCAAAGTAAGTTTGCATCTATGCAAATTGCAAAATTTTCCTATTTAATATTCAATGAACGATAGAAATACCATTTCAAATGAAATGATATTATATAAAAAAAAAGTAAATATATTTTATATTACCTATAGATTCCTAATGATTTATCAAGTCATCTTTTTTTTTACATGTACTATTGCTTTAAACCTAACCATTAGATTTTTCGCGTTATTTTTTTAATTAGATACCAAGCGGTCAAAGCAGACCTCTTGTTGCTTTGGATTATATAAATTATTTTTTTTTGTATAGGCTTATGCTAACGCCAAAGCCGCGCTGGCCAAGAAGTTGCCGGCTTCCTTCCTTAAGTCCGGAACCACCCGCATGGTCCGCATCGGTCCCGGCGGCGTCGTCCGTAGCGAGGAAGGCAAGATCGTGACCACTCTGGGTCGCCTTACCGGCAACACTCTGGTTCCGCCGCACAACAAGAAGAAAATGGCGGCCGCGGCTGAGCATGAGGCCAAGATGAAGGCCGCCGCGGCAGCAGCTGCAGCAGCGGCTGCTCGTAAACCCGTAACGAGCAACCCGCTGTTCAAAGAGGCACATTAAACTAAATCTCAAATTTGCTCCAGAAAAAATTATAGTTTTTAATAAGAATTGTTTATTTTGAGGTCTTAAAAAAGAACTTAAACTGAAGTTGATTATTTTTGTCCAATCTAAGAATTAGTAAACTTAGAGTAGACAATTCTTTATAATATTTATGCAATTTTTAAAAGGACACGTTTAATTTTTGAGGGTACATAAGTGACTGGATTCAAAGCAAGGGTGTTTATTCTGCCTAAGATTCATTTTTTCCCTGCTGGAATTTTTTTTTTATTTTTTTCCCGTCTTCGTTTTTTTCTAGCAAGGAAGGGGAATATAGAAAAATGTTTGTTTTCAGAACTCTTTATTTTATTCATATTATCCCATCTCCCACATATTCTTTTATTTTTTCACCAAGGCTGGGAGAAGAAAGGGAAAAAAATGTTTTCAGTTCTCTTAATTTTTACATTTTTTTCCCCCTAACACATATTTTTTTTCCTACTCCCCCTTTAGCAGGGTCAACTATGATGAATATACACCCCTGAATTTCAAAGTATTCTTGAGAGAAAGTTAGTTTTATCAATACTTATTTAGGAAAGTTGTTAAGTGGTTTTAGCCCATTTCCTTCCTCCACTTCAAAAGATGAAGTAGCTAGAGTGTCCTTTTAAAGCAACAAAATTTAATAAATTTTTGGGTAAAGAATTTAGTTTAATGTTGATTTGTTACCAGGACGATGATGATGATGATTTAACGTGCACTATGTGTCTTTCCAGCTTCTGGTAAGTTTATCCTTGTTTTTGTTAATATTTTTATTTTGTGTTAATGGTCTGGAAAGGAGATGACATTGGATTCTAAAATATCCTGTCCTGGGACACAAAGTTTTAAACACGTCATTTTCATATGTTGGCTTAAAATCGTTGGGTACTTTTATTCAATCTTGATTGATTGGTTAGTACAAACAAATAGTAATCAACCAATAATTTTAATTTTGGGATGGGGGTAGTTCTATTTATCATTATTTGATAAAAACATCAATTCTACCATCTTCTATTTTCTTATACCTTATGATCCCTAGTTATGCATTGTGAATACAATGTCTACAATGCACAGGATGATATAAACAAAGCATTTATTATCTAGCTTCAAATATTGCCCATTATTGTTGTTTTCTATATATTCAGACATCCAATTTGTATCTGTCTAGGTACCGTAACGAGCTGATTGACCACATGAAGAACACACACAACGTGGAGAAGCCGGAGAAACATCTGAAAGCAAAGTAAACACCTCCCATCCTCCCAACTCAAAACTAAATCTCGTGCAACATTATTGTAAATAGAATAAACCATGCGAGATCATATGGATTAAATAATAACATAAACAAGAATGACAAAAAAAGAAAGCAAACTTAAGGATTTGATAGTTAGCGGGGCAAAAGTTTGGGGAAGTAAATTAATCTAGGTTTTGGTCGGGTTTGTAAAGTGAATTATTTTCTAGTTAGAATTTGTCATTATTCGCGAGTGAATGAAGTTATGCTAGGGTGATTAGTTTTTATTTGGTTACTTGCATGTCTTACTTTTACCAACAACAACTACAGCTGATTGATGCCTGACCGAGCAGCAGTGTGCTAGTGCGTGTGCAGAAAATCTACCAAAACAGATTCAACTAGAGATGATCATTTTGAACCAATTGCGCCAACCAATCTTCCTTGAAACTTGTGTGTTGTGTATCTATTGAAAATAAGAGTGTATATTATATTTAATAACAACTCTATCAAGACAATATTATTATTATTATTATGCAGGGCAGTGATTTCATTTTTTATTCTACGTAGCGTGAATGATAAAAGTGCAGTATTTTTGTTTTATTTTTTATTATAATATTAAACGTTAAGTCATTCAATATGTTTTTTTAATTTTTTAATTAGTTTCAAAAATAGAAATGTCAAAAATAAGTTAATCTGTTTCTTTATATTTAAGCTATTTTTTTTACAAAAATTATAATTTTAGTTTTTTTAGCTTCACAAGTTTTGTGCCATTGATAAAAATGTATTGAATGACTCACTTTACTTAACATTGATACAAAATCATATAAATAAGGTAAAATATAGGAATAGACTGCAAATAAAGTATAATTTTTATATAAACAATAGTTTTACTACAACCAAATGTTTTAAGTTTTTACACACAATATTAAAAAAATAGCATGTAATAAAAATGAACTCAGGCTTATGAATACCTATTTAGGGACTTTTTTGTAAATATCTGATTTCCTTTAAATTAATAAGATCCTAAAATCTCATATAAACTTAAGAATAGGATGTTTGTCTTCTTCAATGGACAAAATAATTTTACCATTTTTGTACATTTTATCTATTTTTGCATTTGTAATTGTTAACAGTTTTTTGTTTCTTTTCTACTATTAATTAAATTTTTTGTTCATAAGTAATGTGCATGGTTTTCATTTATATTAACCCTCCCAAAAACAAACATTTTCTTAAAATCACTCCTTACCACAAAATACATTAAATTGATATTTTTTGTTTTATAAAAAATGTAATATTATAACATGACTGTCACGTCTTATTTTTCTCTACAATTGATTGAAAATTATTGCAATTTAAACTAATATGTTCCTTTTGGCCTTAACAATATCATTTGAAAAATAAATAAAAAATTAGGATTATTATTTTTTATCTTCTTAATTTGCTTTATTATTATAAATAAAGTTTAAATTGGTAGATTTCTTTTGTAAAATGTTTAAAGAGCTAGGATAGGACAGATTTGTTGTATAGAGTAGTGTTGTCATAAAAGAAATTCAATGATTTGGGGATTGCTCACAGTGTGAGAATAACCCCCTCCGCCCCATCCATTCTAAGAATAGATTATCCCATATTATTATTGGTTAATTCTTTTTATATGCTGTCCTATCGTGCAATAATAGTCTACCATTAGTTTTACATAGAAATCTATCAGTTTAAACTAACATTATATGTAATAATAGTTAATTTGAATAAAAATAATGTAAAAAGAAAACTGAGCCGTGCCCAAATCCACAGATTTGTCCTTGTTTGTTGTATTATATTAATAATAATAGTTAATATTATCTACCTACCATTATTAATAAATGTGTAATGCTTAAACAAAGGGGTTTATATTTTCCTTTATTTGCTTTATCATGTCCATCTTTTTAATGTACAATAATAAATATGTTGATAAAAATACCAATTTTTGTGTACCTTTAATCAAGAAAATATGTTCGAAAATAATTTTCAAATTGTTGAAAAACTGAATCTTTCGGCTGGAAAATATAAACCCTCTAGCCTTGAAAGAAATACTAGAAATACATTTGAAAATCGTTGGGTGTTGAATTAATGGCAATTTTGAAAATATAAAAATACGAAAGGCGTTAAGAAACCTTAAAAGTTATAAATTCGTATATTGCTGAACGGCTGGCCGCACAGCTTAAGATATTGTGCAATCAGCTCAATGAGGCCCTTAAAATATATTGAGAAAACCAAGACCCAACTATTCATCGAAAATTCGCGCGTCGTTTTACAGCACTTTATTGAGTTTTACAATTACAAGGGAGGAAGGGGACAATGTAAAGATTATTATTCTTATACCCAAAGTTTAAAAAAAACGTTCTCTCATTCATAATTTTTTTAAATTTATGTAATCGTTATCTTGATTAGTTGGTTCATACAAGCAGTGTCAAATCTCTCAACTTTATAGGGGATAAAACATTGTGGGGATTATGGTAGGTAATTATGCCAAATTTAACACCCATAGATTTTTAGAACATGTTTAATTACTCTAAAACGACGGATTAAAAACAACATTCAAAACTATAAAAGCCTAAACACAAGAAAATGTAAATATAAAAAACGAGTTATAATAGATTTGATAAAACGGGACCTTTAATAGTATTAGATCTAATAATCTCTGTGGATGCGAGCAGCCTGCCTCCTATTCGAATATTCTTATTTTCATCAAATTCATATTTCAGATAGAAAGAATGTAACTAAAGGAAGCGCATCTTGTATGTGTTAAAACAAATATTATCCCATGGTGGAATTTTAAGAATGATGGCGTTGATTATTTTCAAATGTCGTGATAATGGCAACCTTTGAGGAAAGGTGAGACACGTTATTTTTTTTGTATAACCCGAGTTTTCTTAGTGTTTAAGCTAATTTTTCACCGAGTAGGCCGAGGCAATTTTATATAGCCACGGCCCACCAGGAACAGCTCAAGTTCCACGTTCAAGTATTTTGTGAGTTGACCCGCTGTCGCATGAGAGCTACTCTTTTCTACGTTAATTTGTAACTACAGCTAGTCTTGCCATGGATATCTCGCTCAATTAGGGATGAGATACTTGCATTGTTACGTTATTAATGTTATTTGGTCAACGTAAATTTAACCTAGGTTTAATACCTACCCACCCATGGTTCTAGTTATTCCTTCTCGACTAAAACGATTAAATAGTCTCCTGCTAACAGTTTAAGTTTTCTAGCATGCGGATAATATTTGAACGTATAATACGCAATTCCGTTTTCTATTCAGTGTTTAGTCCTTAATAATTCACGCGATTGGCTTAGATTAAAATAATAACCTACTTTTTCATTTTAATTTCAAATACTTACTTCAAAAAAGAAATTTATAAGTAAAGATGTATAACCCAGACAACTACCTGGTTCCAGTGTTGGGGACCCTTTTCGTCTGCTAGCAAATTGCTTTCTGCTCTTTTGTAGCGACTTGGCTGTTTTAATATTTTCGACGCCAATGGCTGATATTCAAAAACTCAATTGAAAGCCGGCACATGGTTCCAACCTGTGAATATACAGTTATTCAAACCCTGCCCCATCTATTCTTTTACGTTAATCTACATTCTACAAAGTGTTTTTTATCATAAATAGATTTTATAGAATAACTAATCATTCGTAAATGTGATTTTGAATTTTGTTCCTTAGTTAGGTATCTAATACAATAATCTCTTTTAAGGAGTGGAATAATCGCCTGCGAGACTGATTGGGGGAGATGGTATCAAACGGTAGAAGACGTTAACATTGAAATTAATCTTATTTCGGTGAGTTCAAGTTATTCTCAAAAAAAATTTCATGCAACATTATATGTTTATATAAACTTCAATAGTCTATTTGACAACAATTTAGCTTGTGACAGTTTCATTTCATTATATTTTCAACTTACTAAATGAAAGTATATTTGGAATTTAAGTCTTTATGTGGTTTGTTTATTCTGATTTTCAAACGAAATATTTAAAAGAACGGAAAGTAGTAGGTAACTTTTATGAAAAGCATTTTAGAAAAAAAACTGATTTTTAAAAATATTAATTTTAATTTTAAGATAAAAAAAGGCATTAATTTCCTCAGCTTATCTGATTTGTTACTTTAGAAAACTTTTTTTAAAAGCTATCGTATGTTCAACAATTAAAAATGATTTTAATGTACATGTACTCATTCAAATGAATATTGAATCTAAGAAAATGTAGAAACATTTACATATATTATGGTAATCTACGATTTACATTGTTTAATTAAACAAAGAGTTGTTCATTTTCGTGACTGGTCTGTTTTGCTTTCAGGGAACTAAAGGAAGGGAAGTAAAAGTTGATATTTTTTCCAGACGAATCCAATGTCAAATTAGAGGAACTGTCATTCTAAAGGTAAGCAGCGGCAGTGATCTAGCATCTAAGGGAAGGGAAGTGGGTCAAAAATAGATAATAACTATCTAAAGACTTGAATTTAGATATATTTTGGCCTAAAAGCATCTCAGGACCCTAAACATTCTTTAAAGTTTTAAATTTAACCCGTTTAATTGTTAATAAGGTCTTAACTCAAAAACAATACCTAGTATAATACTTCTTTTAAACAAAATTCATGATTCCAGATTGATTATTCTTTAATCAATCTGGAGAACCTAACCTAAACACATCTTGACAGAACCAAGGTTTTATAAAATATAGTTTTGTGTAAGTATTTATTCTTGAAAGGCTAAAAGCGTTTATGGCTTCTTTTTTTCTTTTCCCTTAAATTTTTTACCTGATAAGAAAAAGATTATTGTTTTACTTTACATGAAAACTGTTTTTTTTTATTTGTTTTAGGGCAAATTATTCGCCAATGTGGTTGAAGACGAAAGTACCTGGACTATCGAAGATCAAAAACTATTAAGAATACTTCTTGTCAAGGTAAATATTTATTAAACTTGACTTAATAACGTTCAGAAAGGATGAGGGGGGGGGAGGTGATTCTAATAATCACACCCTCGTGATGCTCTGGGTGACCATCTATCCCTAGCGTTTGCGCCCCTAGCACCTAAGTGCTTTGTATTCGAACGTGTATGGAAGGGGAAGCATAAAAATGGCTTTAAACTATCCCATGCCTTAACCATCCAGTGACTTATTTAAAGCTTCTCTATAATGGAGAACTCTAATCATTTTTTTTTAGTTAGCGAGGCTATAACAGGATAATATTTGGTAATATTAATGTAATAGGATATGATATCGAAAATCTCTTTCAATGCTTCCATCCATTTAGGTTCGAAAATCATATGACTGAGAAAGTCTTCCTTTAGTTAGGTATAACTATCCAACACACGTTTCCATTTACAGAGATCTTATTGTTTTATTAGGTGAGAAAATCTGATTATTGGGAGAGCCTGCTTGAAGGTGGTGGGTACCAACCCAACCCTGTAGATTTGTTGGGTATGAGACAAAAGCTTGATCTGGAACGTATGCAACTTGAACACCCAGGAACAGAGTTTATTTCATTTGTTCTAATATTTAGGGTTATAATATGAATAAATATACAAAAAGTACAAAGATACAAGTTTGTTTTCTAGTCCAATAATAATTTGTACTTAAATAAAATATCCCAAGATAACACTATCACGGAATTTGTGACTACGTAAAAGGTAATTTGGACAGACTATTGTGTGATTAAACATCTTTGTTCAAAAATATATTAGGTACTAGGTAGGTACATTCATTTTAATAAACTCGAATTAAACAGGTCTTGATTTTTCTCAAGCAAAATTGGACAAGCAATACTCAGACATGCCATCTTCCTTTCATAACTCAGACCTTGACCAATTAGGTAAATAGATTTATCTGAAGCGCATCTACCCTGTAATTGTGTGTGTTGTATGTCTATCCTAGAATACTCTACATATTATCTTCCTTTCATAACACAGACCTTGACCAATTAGGTAAATACATTTATCTATAGCAGAGCTACTCTGTAATTCATAATGTTGTGAATGTGCACTGCTCTGTTGTATGAATATTATTATTGTATAAGGGGAGGGTTTTTAATGCAACCATCTGGTAATCAGTGAGCAAATGGCACTTAAAATTCGAATTTTGATCTGAAATTTTGCATGAGAAATCCTTGGTAGGTCTATTTTCCCTAAATCGAACAAAAAGTTGGAAAAGTAACGGCTGGCGGCTTAGCAGTTTAGCCGTTTTTTTGCCTATATTCAGGGCAAATTCATCATTAATTACGTTGGATCAACTTTTAAAAACATGTTTTTGGTTAAATTCATGTTAAATGAAAGCAATAACTATTTTTTTTTATTTCTAGTATCATCAGCTACCGGCTAGAAACGTTTGATAACGTTTTGGAAAAGCAAAGAGTATTATGTGGAGATAGGTTTCGTGACTAATTTGTCCTGAAGATAGCCAAATAATGGTAAAACGGCTGAGCCGTTAGCCGTTACTTTTCCAACTTTTTGTTCGATTCAGGGAAAATAGACCTACCAAGGATTACGCATGCAAAATTTCAGATCGAAATTCGAATTCTAAGTGTCATTTACTCATTGATTACGAGATGGTTGCATTACCCCGCCCCCCCCCCTTTTCTATATTACGATGAATAGCTTTTCAGCTTGGCTTTTTAACAAGTTTTAATTTAGCGGAAATTAATCGTATCCGGAGCCATACTTTAAAACCATATCTAGATGTATAAAAATTACCTATAAAACTCAAAGGAAACTACCTATCATTTTTTTTATATACAAATCTTCCCTGAAAATCATGTGCATAGAAACACTAAGCCATTTTTTAGATAAAATTAAGTTAAATATCCCATTACGTTAGTGTATACTACACAGTATTTAATTTTAAAAGTTTCCCTACCTGGGAAATAAAAAATGGAATCCTGGTTCCAGAAGCTGGAACACACCTCTCCCCCAGGACAAGACTAGTCAAATATATCACAGGTACAGAGATCAGGGCCGCTGGAAACATTATGTTAAAATTCAACACTCCATTGAACAGATAATAGGTCCATGGCTCTGTGCCGTACAGGTCAGGGCCGTGGCTGGTAAACACATTGTACAGAACAATGTTCAAAGTTGGCAACACCGGTTTTCCATAATAGAATGAATCACAGCTGACCATGGGTACAAGGATGACCAGGGCAGACAGACAAGACCAGCTGATAAACAGTTTCGTACGGCCGCGGTAAAGAATATCCAGGGCAATGGGAGCGGCCAAGATACAAGTAAACGGCCAACCTGAAAATGTAGATGTTTATTTCTATATTACATTTTCAAAAATTATTTTAGGAAGTCATTTTAAAGGTAGACTGCATAAAGGCCCAATAGACGATAAATTTAAGTACCCACAATAAAGATAAACAAAATTACCCTTTCTGTAGATAAAAATTAATGATGGAAAAGTTTGGACACTGCTAGTTTGAATGATAATCAAAATTTTTAGAGTCACAAAAGTTATAGTGCAATGATATCTCCCTCCTCCCATATCATTTTCGAAAAAATGTCCAAAAAATCATTAGTATATATACATATACAACTATACTAGGGCAAAATCGATTAAGCTACATGAAAACACATTAGTAGGATAGAGTAGTTTTGCAGTGACAAAGTACTTACTTAGCAGAGCAGACAAGGCAGATGCAAAGATGGCTAGCTTATAGCTTCTATTGAACCAGGCTCCGTAGGCCAGGCAGGTCAGGTACATGGAGGTGGTGGAGGGCAGGAAGGCTATGCTCGCGCTGAACATTCCAGCACTCAGGGTCAACAGCGCGTAGGTCAACCTTCCAACGTTTACTCCGAATTCTTCAACAACGCCCCGATAAAAATAGGTCTAAAATAATAATAACATCTTTATCAAAATTTAGTTTGTATTTGTTCCCCAAGATGTTGGTAATATATCTAGTCATTAAAAGAAGAAAAATCAAATAACACAATGGCTAGGTATCTAAGAAAAGATATTTAGTTTTAAGATTTCAGCGATAACTAAATTTAAGGGCAAAATTTTAATATGGTCAGGACTAGTTCATTCAAGCAATTGCAAATTAGCTATCTGACTCTTTAATCAAAATACCAACCTCACAAGATGAGCAGACACAAGCTAGAAGAAATCTTGTAAAGTAAAAAACTTGAACAGGATTCGGGGAAAAGACTTTTGTATAAATCCATCCTGGAACGGCGTGCACCATCAGGTACAGGTAGGACCGCAGCGCATACCTGGAAATAAGTTTTGGTGAGTTATTTATCTTTATTCGGCTAGAGAGGGTTACAAATATTTTGGCGGGAAACCACGATAATTTGCTTTTTACATATTAACGTATTCTTAACATTCTACACACAAAATACATCATTACAATCACAAATGTTTTAAAGCACATCATACTTACTTCGGATCATATTCCCACGTTTGCATGCCTTGTCCATAGATTAGGTGATGCGTAGGTTCCCAATAGTTGTACGTCTCATCACAATCTGATATACCTGACCAAACAGCTGATCCAATCCTATTATAAATATAGATATATTATAGTGTTTTTACAAGGTAACTTTGAAGATAGCTAGCTGCCAGACAGCTGGCAGCACAGTCCCTATATGCAAAATTTAAACTTGTAGGTATTTTTTCCAAAAACAATTTTATGTTGATTGCCTCGGTAGGTAAGTACATTTTTTTATTGTAACTTCATAAATATTTGTTATCATTCTTGATTTCTTTACCTGATGGAAAGGATAAGCTTCCAAGCTGTAAATGCTGAAGGACTCCAACCTGAAGCTTGCTTCTCCTCAAGGGGTTTCTAAAATAAATACATATTGTCATCATTATCTTAAGATACCATATATCTTTTTAAAAGCGGTGGTTTCTCTCAAAGTGCCAAACAAGCAAAGAAACCCCTCACCTTATTTTCAAATATACGGAAAATTTTGGGGAGTTTTTTTTGCGTTAGTATTTTACCTTAGGTTGGGATAGGTTAGGTTTTATTAGGTTACAGGGTAACCGCGCATGTTTATGGCACCGCAGGTATAAGCCCCGCAGAGTTAGGGGCCCCGGAAAGAGTTTAACTCAGGCAAAAACAACTCCCATAATTTGGGGGGTTAATGCAACCATCTCGTAATCAATGTAAAAATGGCACTTAGAATTCGAATTTCGATCTGAAATTTTGCATGAGTAATCCTTGGTAGGTCTATATTCTCTAAATCGAACAAAAAGTTGGAAAAGTAACGGCTAACGGCTCAGCCGTATAGCCATTTTTTTGGCTATTTTCAATGCAAATCCATCACGAAACCTATCTTCACATTTTTCAAACGATTCTAGCCAGTAGGTGCTGGTACTAGAAATCGAAAAAAATGTTTTTTTTGTATCATTTCACATGATTTAAAGCAAAATGTGTTTTAAAAAGTTTATTTCTACGTAATTTATGACAGATTTGCCCTAAAAAAAGCCAAAAAAAAACCTACTTAGGATTACTCATGCAAAATTTCAGATCGAAATTCGAATTCTAAGTGCATTTAATACATTGATTAAGAGATGGTTGCATTAAACAACCCCCCCCCCCGGGCCCCCCCTCTCCCTTGTATTGTACCTATTATCTTTTTTAAAATTATTTCGACATACTTTGCTTGTATTTATGTCTGTTAACATGTTTGTCTTACTGTAACGCTATATAACCGATACAATTTTTCTGTTGGAAAGGGTCAGTCAGGGAAAGAAGAGGATATTAGAGACATTTTACGCATTTAAAAATATTGCTATATAATAGTTAAAATATGTTTCTTATGGACTTAATACCTTGTTTAAAACAGGGATCTAAAGGGATAAGACAATTGTTGATAAAGTGATATACATCCCCAATGATAATACATAAATTAACCCTTTTGTAGATTCGATTTTTGATTGAAATGTTTGAACACTCAACTAAATGAACCATCCGATCAAAATTCAATAAAAGTCTCCAAGGTTGTTAGACCAACAAATAAGAAAACTTTATTATAAGACTTTTGGGACTGGTGTAATAAAGAGCCTAATGTCTCCTCCCTTCAAAATCTCTCTGTATAAACAGAAGCAAGCTGAACAAATTCATACTGAAAATCTTGTTGGGAAAGATAATTTTAATCAAGATACAACTGTTGAATATAACTCCATGGTAATCTTTAGTTTTATATTTGCTACTCTATAATTCACTTTGTTTATCCGTCAGTCCGTCAGTTAGTTTGTCCGTAATTTTATGGGGCACAACATAATTTTATTGACTCCTATTCAAGATAGATAGCTGAAATATTTAACGATTAAATAAGTTTACATTATATATATTCCAACCAAGTCTCATTAACTGGGGTGCTAGATCGATTCATAGAATTTTTTTTATGTTTTTCTTAATTTCTTGACTCCTTTTCAAGATAGACAGCTAAACTATTTAAGGAATAATTAAGTTTACATCCTACTTATTTCAACCAAGCTTCATCAAGATTTGCACATTAATTAGGGTGCTAAATCGATTCATAGATTTTCACGTTTTCTTTAATTTTCTTGACTTCTTTTCAACGTAGAAGGCTGATAATTTTAGTGATTAAATAAGTTCAAATTCCACATATTTGCACTAAATTTGATTGAAATTTGCTTGTTGGTTGGGGTGCTAGATCGATTCCTAGATTAGTCCCAAATTGAGATGGTTTTCAAACAAAAAATTATAATATACCCCTAAAAATGCCTCTGAGTAGGCGGTTACTTTCTTTGTCGGTCTGTATGTAATGCTTTAAAAGACCATTAAAATTTTTAAAAAAGTTTTTGCGATATATTTTAGAACACAGTAAAAGTGTCGGACTGATTATGACGTAAAAAAATAATTAGCCAATGAGAGGCCACTATAAATTTTACCATTGGTCAATAATGGCCTCTTATTGGCTAATTTTTTTTACGTCATAATCAGTCCGACACTATTACTAGGCTCTTTGGTGGAGGGGTTGTAGGGTCAGGGAGTTTGGACGACCACTTATTGCACCTTAGGATTGTACCGACTAGACACTCCTTAAATACACACACTGTTGTTGGTTTCTTCTTAAGGAGGTGATAAGCATTCTGCAAAACAATTAACAAATCGTATCTTGGGTTAAGTAATGTGAGATGGGGGTCAAGGTGGTAAAAATAATGCGATTTCTTTTTGAAAGTTGAAAAATTTGTAAAGTTTTTTTTTTTGAGATGTAGAAAAATTTATTTTAAACAATGTTTTTTCTCTTTAGAATATTTGCCCTTGATAGTTTTTCCTACAAAAATATGTATGTCTCTTTTTAAATGTATTCATTCAAAAAGAATATATACATATATATTTTTATTGTAGCTCCTCTAAAACTTGGGTATGTGACCATGCAACATCCTTTAATGAGATTGAATGGCCGACAGACAAATTACCCTTCCTGTAGATTAGAATTTTAAGTTTAAACTTTGGACACTTTCTGATTGAACCAACCAATCAAGATTTAACAATTTAAAGTTGAATATACCTGAAATTAACAAGTTTTATTTTCTCGTCATTTTATTATTGTATTATTGCTAAGCTATTTATCAATTTTATTATACTGCATTAATATTATTATACTGAATTAATAATATGTTTTAAAGGCTTGTTTTCAATTTAGGCTAATTTCATGCTTAGGAAACAAACATTTTCAATATATACATTTTATTTGTATTTTAAGCTATATTCTTACATAAAAGTAACTTAATGTACGTTTGTGTGTATGTATAATTATACTAAAATTTTAAGTTGGGATTTACCTTCCCTATCCCCTTCATGAAGGTACCCAAAAGGCATTTCTGGGCGGGCCATTAACATTAAATTAAAGCATTTAGATTTAAAATCAAAATCTTAAAAAAAATGCTTGAAAGTTTTGTAATAATATTCCAATTTTTAAACATCCCAAAAAATATCAAATGATACTAAACTTTTCCAAACCAAATATTAACTTTTATTATTTTAAATTAAAATAAGAATAAGAATATTCATTGAAATATATAAATTAAAAATGTTTGTTATGCAGTCATGGTCCAATTTCTATGGCCATCCTTGCC
>LS051457.1:8033-30743 GCA_900241095.1 Acartia tonsa | reverse complement strand
CCCCTCTCTCCCCCCCCCCCCCCCCCCCCCCACCCCCCTCCCGCTCCCCCCCCGCGGGGGCCCCGCGCCTTTCGAGTTTATGAATTAAGTTTACTAAAGTTAGGACACCGTACCTACCATACTCAAAATAATCATTGCTGTCATGTGGACAGGACATGCAATATAACCATATTTCAAAAATAAGCCTGATATTGCAGTCACAAGAGCAGTTCATAATTTCATAAATACATGGAATAAACCAAAACCTAAAATTGGCTTCAACACTAAGATTTTTTTTCTCGATTATAGAATATTTCATTAGTTGATCTACTTCTAATGTTTTGTCATTAAAATACTATTTATAAAAGCGAAGCTTTTTATAATAAGGGTCTGAATGTCAGGCCGCACGTCTGTACGTCACAATTAACTATTATTGTTAATTTAGACATGTTAGAATTATCCTATCGATTTAAAACTTTGAATGAACCTGTAACAATAAGGTACGGTTTAGAATGCGTAATCGCTATCCGAAAGTCCAAACATCCATGCTAATTTTTAACTTTTTTGACATCAATTATAGTATGGTATATTTATTTATTCATCTGATTTTGGGAACAATAATTCGTAGGACAACAAGATACAGTTTCTTAAGCGAAGCATTTCTATAATTAAGTCTGAAAATTTAAGTATGTCCTTTAACAGAATTCTGTATTTACGTAATTTTGCAACAAGTTATTATACAATTTTGTTTATACCTATAAATTAATATTCTGCTTATCAAGTGTTTGTTCTATCGTTTGATTTCAGATCTTCGGTTCTATGGATTTTGTCATCATTGTTTTTAATAGACAAGATCAGCAAGTATCCAGTTTTTAATCGGGTAGTGATATTAAAAAGAACCTTTCTTAGTTGTGTGGAATAATTGGACTAAATGGGAAAGAAACGAAGGTTTGCATACTGCACATTGACAAAATTAATGCCAGCCAACAACTTTAATTAAAAAATTCCTTTCCTTAAAGGAGACAAAAATCCATGTTAAAAAAGCTGAATAATTGTGTCTTGTTTTAGTCATGGGGTTTCATACATAACAATCATTGGCTGTTTAATCAATCATTTCGTCCATACCAACTAGAAATTCCTTCCTCATATATGATAGAATAGGACGATAAACCAAATGACTTTCTAGTAAGACTTATTGAGTAGTTTTGTTGCAAAGAAAACAATTTATAAATTTGATACAACATTTATTTCATATGGTATTTTGGGTGTAGGCACTCATATATATTATATATTTATATCTCATATATACCATATATACACATATATGTTGTCATTAGTATCATATCATCAGTAGATTCATAGTAAACAACACGGTGACGGGATCAAAATAAACACTAATATGCAGTTAGCATGGAAAAATATCTCATTTTGCACCTGGAAAACTTATAACACAGTCCTCTATGAATTTTAATACTCGTTTTCAGGTTAGGTCAGGTTTAAAAGTAAGGTTCAGGAGGGTCTCGCTATGCTAGTGACTAGCAGGGGTTACAAAATTGTTAGGATAGGGAGAGGGGGGGGGAGGTTAGTGAGGGTTATTTGTGGTCCAAGGGCAAAAAAAGTTTTTTCCATTATCATTTAAGTACAACAGTTTAATATATTATTCTTTACAATTCTATTTGGATATGAAAATAATATTTCAAATATATAGAACTTTTTATTTATCTCTTGTAAATTTTCTCAGAAAATATGTATTAGATTTTTCCTAATGCTAATTTAAATAAATTCTAATTAAAATTTATGTTTTTAACAATTAATTTCATATTCTCCTTCATTTTCTTTATTAAACTTCTAAAACTTAATAATTTAAAAATTTATAGAATGATAATAAACAAACAGAATTAGTTGAAAAATCAATTAATCTAAAATTTATATGGAAATCTTTGTCAAATTAAATCAATTGTTAAATTAAATTTTATAAATTTTGTAGTTTTAAATTTTATAATCTGACAATTTTATATTAGCTGTGTCTTAGTTTTATAAACAAAATACAACTACAGACTACAACACATTTAGATTTTTAAATGAATGAGTCAAAATTTTTTTTCATTACATAATGGTTTTATGCAATTTTCTGTCCTTCCCTACCCCTTCGAATAGAAAGCCTATATATGCTAGAGGCGCAACCACTATTTTACATTACAGCCTATTACTTTAATGTAATTAATAAATGAGTGCTTGATTCTTATTTAACAATTATTGGTTCTGTTCTACTGTTTATTTATCAGAATATTAGTTTTTTCCCTGGTCTAAAAGCTGCACAATATTTATCCTTGACTAAAGGACACATTGACTTAAGAATGGCGTTTAACATTTAAGAACATGAGAGGTATATATTAAGAATCGGATAGGACAATGGAGATAAATTATATGCCCAATGATAAATAGACAAAACTACCCCTTCGTAAACTTTGTTCTTAACTTTTACCCTGCTAATTTGGAACCAACCATTACAAATCCCCAAAGTTTTGGAGCAATCAAATAATATATCATGCTTATTAAACTTTTGGTACCATTAAAATTTACAAATTAATGTCCCCTTCCTCTCTGATATAGTACGTATTGTGTAATTGTATGTACAAACAAAACACATATACATTTTCATTCAAGGTAAAGGTTAGGAGATATCTAAATTAATAAAAATACACTATAAATATTTATAATAAGTAAAATAAATTATCCTATTATAAGTGTAGTAAAGTATTTTTTTTTCTGGAGCTTAATATTTCAATAACAACTGAACAGATTAAATCAAAATTTCAAAACAAATTCTTATCAGTCCCATGTTGGTTTTAGGCTGTTTTCGGTCCTCTTATACCCCTTGAATACAGAGCCAAGGCCGGATCATCTAGTAAACTATAAAGATATTGAGTAGTCTGAAAACAATTCTGAGTTTATTAGTTGGTTTATTTTAAGATTTTTTTGAATTTTAAGTTTCATATTTTATAAGTAGACTGTAGAAAAAGACAGATTATGGTAAAAAATTTAATTTTCAAATGTTTTTTTTTGATAGAAAGATGTTTGTTGTAATGATCGAGCATATCAAATTCTAGATTTTTCCTCCGGTTGAATTTAGAGAAAGAAATTCTGACCATCAAATATTTAAGAAAGAAAAAAGGGAACGCCAAAAATGTCTTGGAGACAATAGCTTTCTAAAGAGGAGCTGGTGAAACTAAACTTAAACCTAAAGAAGGCAGAAACCTTGGCAAAGATGAGGATTCGAGGAAGGATTGAAGAGATCTGGGGCATGGCTCCTGACAGACTGGAGTCAACAGGTTGGTAAGGTAAGGTAAATATTTCAGAAAAGGGATGAATTTATTATTTCATCAAGTAACTTTAAAATGCTGCATCTTTCAACTTTTTAAAAATTTTCATGCCTTCATTATTTTTGTTTTCTAGATCATATATACCACTTCTCTAGTAGAATATATTTGAAAAATGATATCTTTTTACTGTAAAGATTACTTGTAGAATAGATTCATATTTTATTTGGGAGTTTGGACAACTCTTTACATCATAAGAGTTAGAGACATGTGTTCTAAAACATTTGGTAGATTTTTCATTATTTAATTCTTTTATGAAATTTAAAATTTTAAAAGTGGCATGATTTTAACCTTAAATAAGCGTTAGATCTTGCCTGCTAGGATTCTTTAAATTGTTTTTTTTTTATTCAGGTGAAAAGGTTTAATTTAAAGAAACTTTACTGCAAAAATGATGCAATCTTAAATATGACGCAGTGTAAAAGAAAGATAAATACATAGATTTCTTTCTTTTTAATTGCAACAAAGGCTAAAATATAAATTTACCCTTGAGTTTTTATTTTAGGTATAGCACTATAAATCATATTTGCAAACAGTGTGCAAAAAGATATTTTCTGTATTGCTTCGAAAAATTTTTGGTAGGGAATTGTAGAAAATCTAAAACTATACTAATTGTAAGACATTTAGCCTCTTCCACCCCCCCCCAAAAAAAAAACCAAACAAACTAGATCAACTTCTTTTACTACTCTGATAATATTGTATAAATAGTATTTTTTCTTGAAAAAAATGATCTAAATTATAAAAAATATCTAGAACAAATTAATTCTTAATAAAGCGTAAAATTTTAATTGTCAATATAAAAGAATGCAAAAACCTATTTAATGAAAATACAAATAATATTAAGAATGTCTATTGTGTTATTCAAAGGTGAATGGATATAAGGGAGAGTTATAACTTGTATTTGTTAGGCATAAACACAAATAAAATTTACTTAAATATACTTTATATCCTTCTCAAAATAACTTCTCTATGTATCAAAGTTAGCCATTGGATTGTCATTATTTGTAGTGAAGATATTCTACAAACAAAGTTTTCTAGAAATTCAAATTCAATTATAATAAACTGAAACATTTGTCAGTTTGAAAAGAAATGATAAATAATTTTCACTTCTACCTATGTCATGTCTAAGAGTACAGAATGTATTTTGAAATATATAAGTAAAGTTTATTTGTGAGTATCTAGTTGTGCATAAGAACAATATCACGAGTCACAAACCACATTCAATAGTAAAACAATAGATTCCAATAAATCATATTTCACAGGGTGTTTCAATCAAGGTTTCGCTATTTTGTTAGCAAATCAGTACAAACGTTTTTATAGAAAAGTGCTAAAATTTCCAAAAAAAACCCTAACACTACTGAAAATTGTCCTTGATATTATTTACTGTTCAACAAAAACTTTGAAACCATTTCATTGCACACCCTGTACATTGTTATACAACAATAGATATCATAACCTTATATAGGTATTATTTTTTTACAGAGTAAGAATCATAAAATATAAAGATATTACGTCACAAAATAAACAAAAATATATATTTTCTTTAAAAATAGTATCTTTTAATATTGTCAGGTCATAAAGTTAGCTGTTATCTTTATATTTTATGAAATGTGTTATTATCCATTTTTAAATTATAATCTTTAGTTAGAATTTCATCAAATTTGAGAATTTAATTACAAGATGTTGAAGGATAGGTTTTTTAATGCTTTGATAATATTGTTTTATACCTCTTGAGATCTATTAGGATTATATTCCATATCTATCCTTTATCAATTATTATAAAAAAATAAAAGCCTAGTTGTATGAGACATACTTTAGTTTTACTTTCAGAATATGAGCGTTACAATTTCCATTTAAGTAGATTATTTACTTTATATTGAGGTTATTTTATTTAATGTCTTTGGTTTATTATAAGAATATAGTTTTTTTGTTGGTAACATGATATAACATACAGTTTTACATACAGAGAAAGAGAGAGTTTTGTTGAGTGGTTATTTTTATCCGTCTTTGGTTTCATATTTAATCAATGTCTAGTCTTTGATATTTTAAGAATATATTTTTATTATACATAAAGCATGGATTTTTTCACAACCATAAGTTTGTTAAATATTTTTAAAGGCTGTTTTAATTGTTTTTTTATCACTGTTAAAAATTTTGTTGATTTTGTATATTTGTTCCGCCATACAGGTTGTGTTATGAAACTGCCAGTTGGCGGACAATATCCTGCCAAACCTCGGCTGTTTCCTCATTTTCTCCATTGTGTCCTGATCCGGGATTCAAACCACCAGCGCCACCACCAGCTCCACCACCCGAATTATCTGCCGGCGGCCTGTCCATCTCCATAGGGCTGCCGCTCGCAGATTGCGAGTTAACCACAGCAAATTTCTTATCCACTATTCCATTAAACATTGTTGCTGCAGGTCCATCCCCGCCACCATCAGGTTGGCAAGTGTTGGGCAGGAGGCTGTCCATGCTGCCACAATCCGGCGACACTCCGCCAGGGATATTACCGCCCCCATTGCCGCCCATATACAGATTATGGTGAGGCGAAGTAGGCAAGGAATTAGCCTGCATCAGGCTGGCTTGGTTTGTGCTCAAATTATTTTGTTGTTGTTGTTGTTGATTATTACTGTTGTGCATAATTCCAGGTATAAACGGCGTGGACACATAGGACTCGCAAGGACCTGACATTGAGCTACGCCGCTGTTCATTATTATACCCCGGCGGCGACAGAAGATGGTTAAAAGGCGACGATGGCTCGCCGCCTCCGCCAGAGGCCAGGCAAGGGTGAGCCGAGTGTGGCCTCGGCACGTTGCTTACGTCTAAATTGTGCTGGAAGCTGGAGGATAAAACCTGTCCCTGTCTCCCGCCGTCCTGATGGTCCTGAATGCTGCTGGCCAAACTTTCTGTGGAATGATTTGCGCTGCCGCTGTTGTGGTACAACATCTGTTGATGCAGTCCGCGATTGGCCATGCCGAGACCTACGTGGCCGTCACTCTGGCGGCGCTGCTGATCATGGTGGTGAGCCCCGGGTGACGCTTGCCAACCCTGGGCTGCTGACCGCTAGCTGTTCCAACCCTCGGCCAGTCTCATTCTCTTTTGTAGCGGACTTCCTTCGTAATCTGACTGGACCTGAAAAATTATTTTTACACATTAAAAAAAAATTTGTTAAAATAAGTTAGACAGGTAAATTTAAATTTATACTTATCTATTTTTCAATGTTTTATAATAGTATTTAATTTAACAATTTCACAATAATCAAATTACAAATTATTATAATTTAAAATATGCTTCCTACGACTTTCTGTTACGTTCTATTCATTAGCTTATATAAAGACAGGACAGAGGTCTTAAAAACTCATGTATGAGTCCTAAGGACGTCCAAGGGGGTGGGGTTAAGGGGATAATACTTTCCCAGAAAATTTTAGAAAATATATTAGATTTTACCCTCACCCAAAACAAATTATCCACCCTCCTCGAGTCTTGAATTACCCCATATTAAGATTTTTAACCTCTCAACTACCTACCACCAAATTAAAAGCTTGGACCACGTTCTTGATGAGGCCCTACCTAAACATGAAGTCATAATTGTGATTTAACAAAGTTTACCTGTTGAATATGTATTTCAGGCGGATTTGGGGAAATGCCTCGATTATTGGGATGTCCCTGGTGGTTGGGAGAGCGTAGTTGTGAGTTGTGGGACATCCCTCGCCCCGCTACAGGAGATACTGCTCGTCCTGGCGACTGCAGGCCTAAAAATTATCATTATGCAATTACTCAAATTTATTATCAGAATAGAAGATATTTGCTTTTGATGTGATATTAAATAAATGATGATTTAGGGTAGTATGTGTGTGTTTCCTAAAAGATCCTGTATAACGCTTAGGGGATCGAGTACTCCCCCTCCACCCGGAAAAATGAAGCCACTAAAAAAAAGTACGATTGTATAGAAGATCTAGATCAAATGTTGATATATTTTTGTGTGTTTTGAATAACATGGAAAATTTATCTCCAGAAATGAAATAGAAAATTCACCAGTGGTTAAAACATTAGGGGTTAAAAAAAGGTGAAGGAATGCCTTGGGAGTTTCTATTTTGAAGGGAGTATTGATACCTCCAACACTCTCCACTTACCCTATTCTACCGCTTTTAGTTCAAAATAGGTCAACTTTTAATTGATTCAGTAGTCAAAATCTTATTTTTTTTTGAAAAAAATATTTCTAGCCCCTGCTGTGGGAACTAAACCTAAAGTTAAAAAAGCTAACCTAAAATAGAATAAGCTTTTGTGAAGCCTTTTATCTTCAGAAGAACAATACTTGTCCGTGTTTGTATTTGTTTTTGTAGGTAAAGTGGTAAATGTTTGTGCTATAGTGGGGATAAACAAATTTTATACAAATACAATCCTTTTAAACGTATCACAATAATACCTGCCAAAAATAAACGTAATATGAAACAAAAATAAAAGGACGAAGAAAAAAGTAATATTTTTGGTATTTTCCGCGTTAGGAAAGGTAAAGTGGTTTTAAGCATAGGTCTTTTTTTATTATCACAGTTACTCGATAATTCAAAATGTCCACTTTTAATTTAAGTTCAGAGGAAACATGATATTCTGGGTTACTATTCAAGATAGACGACTAAAACTTTTTGAGAAGATTCTCTAGAGAAGATATTTACTTTGTCCGTTAGTCTGCCGCTAATACCAGAAAGAGTACGAAAAAATTAAAAATTATGATAATATTATATTTTAAGTAGTTGTACTATTAAAACCAAAGACACAGCAAAAAGTTTATTTAGAATAAAGTATAAAATCCATGTAATATTACAACGTTTCAACATTGATAGTACAACGTTTGAACATCATTACCCTTTTAAGGATATACTATCTAAATTTTTCCTTACATGGAGGAGGGTACGGTCATTAAACTACAAATTTTATTGTACTTCAAAAGTACTTTCTGATAATAGTAAGCTATAAAACTTTGGGAGTCCAAGTTGATTTGTACATAGTAACAGTGTCACAACTTTACAACCAATAATATCAATCTAGTGAAGAGTTAATTTTGTTATTCAAATAACATTAAATTATTGTGAATTGACCAATCTCTTAAAATTCCTGATAATAATTAACTCTAAGAAACCTAACTTAACCAAATTAGTTTATCAACGTTTAAAGTTTACAACGACACTTAAACTACTTGCTACCAGAGTAGCTTCTCTACTAAACAAAGACGTTTTTACCTCCCGGAGAAAGATGATTTAGTTCTTGTGACTGTCTGTGGAAGGGTGTATCCCCCATGCTACCTCCTCCCAGCCGGGGTGACATAGGCTCTGATTTTACCTGAAAAAAAGATACATTATCAGGGGGCGAAATTTAAGAATTAACAGGGATCATAATGGATAAGATAACAAATAAAGTAATATCTAGAGTGTATTTTTTATGCATAACCCCTGCAGAGGGTCCTATCCCTGTAGGGGCCAATATCAACGATACCTTAAACCTGTAGGGAACCTTACTTATCCTAAAGTGAACAATTTAAAGGACGTTATGGGCTTTTCTGTTTGTCATTACTTTAATGAAAATAAGAAAGAAACTTCCTTGTATTTACCATTTAAAAGAATAAATTAAATGAACAATTATGAAATTTATGCATCATAAGATTTGTACTACAATATTAATTATATTTTTTCCATGTTAGAAAAGTAATCATCAAATTATGTGTATAAAATCAACTTGAAAAGTTATCAGGGTTTCAAGGAGGGAGGGAACATTAGACTGTAAACTAAACTTATCTCTCAGTGTTTTATTAGCCTAAAATAATGGACACCTTGACTTAAGAAGGACGTTTAATATTTAATCACATGGGATGTATTTAATTTGTTATTGTACCAGTGAGGGAGGAGATATGGGACTGTGAATTATTCTGGTGACTAACGCTTTATACACACATTATTCATTATTGGCGTAAAAAAAACTTTGGGGACTTGTATTAGATCTTTGTTGGGTAAAAAACTATTCCACTTATAATCATAGCAGTGTAAATTTTGTTTATAATGATTATCTTATATTGTCTTAACCCTTACAATTCCTGAATAAATAGGTTCAGTTTAAAAAGGATATAATTTAGTGTTAGTGGGAGGGGATACCCGGATACCTACCTTCTGACTGAGATGCGCGGAGGAGTTGATATGATGTTGATGATCCCAGGGGTTTACTAACCCACCCACATCACCGTAATCACCGGCCCCTCCTCCACCTCCACCGCCTCCTTGGAATGAATGCAGAGAGACTCCGCCCCCTCCTCCATATCCACCGCCACCGATTCCATTCTGAAAAAAACATATTAAACCAATCCATATAATAAAGTAAAAGGATCTCTGTCTGTGTGTTTATATGTATGTACAGAAGGATCTCGGTAACCGCTGAACCGGTATGGTTCTACATAGTTTCTGAGCAGGCTTATAACTATTTCAGGATATAATTGTTCTTGTTAAAATCCTTGCTTTAAATCCATCTAAACATATACTTTCCTCTATTTACTTTTTAACAATCTGATTATTCTCTATAATATTTTTAAAACAACAAACAATTATAGTGCTTTGACTTTGCTATAGTTGATAAAGAAAATGATTGATAATTAGAATTTAATTACAAAGAACACAACAAAATTATATGCGTAGTTCTGCCAACAAAAAATAAATAATTCATACGTTTTAAAATCAAGTTTGCTATTAAAGAAAATTACTTTAAATAAAAAAACGCTATTATAAAAGCTTATGAATGAATTGTCAATTCTACTATTATAAAGTAGTAATATTTGCTTATTTGTCCATTAAGATCTAGCTACACCACTGAACCGATTGAGTTATCTATATAAGATAAACATAACATTGCTTTTTTCTACCACTCCCTTCGTAAATTTTCCGTTACCAATTGTAATATTAAATGTTGCTGATACAATCAACCTAAAAGCCATTTGACTTACACGATAGTGGAAACATTACCTTTCTCTTTCCTATTCTACAAATAGTATATATTTCTTTCTTTAAACATTTACAATGAAAAGGTTGATATATATCGTGCAAAGAACAAATTCATTCAACCACTTTTGCGCACAGGGAGGCAAGATTCATATTGAACCCTAAAATCTTTCTAGTACCCATAGTTTTATGGTCACTTTTCTCAATAGTTGGTTCGAAAGTTTGAAATGTTTTTGTTGAAACGAACAGTGTCTAAACATTATTACCAATACTTTCAATCTACAGAAGGTGTATTTCGTTTATTAACATTGGATATGTACACTTTGTCTCATCCCTTGAGATCCGTGCTTTAATCCACTGGCTTATTATAACCCCTTTCCATTTTTTCCCTTAGGTAGTTGTGTAAAGCCGAGAGAACGTAGTAAAGAGTGTGTTTTGGGTTATTAGGATAACTATAAGAGCCAATAATTTAATTTTAAACAATGTTAATTGTTTACTAATCAACGTTTGTTTTCAATTCAATGGCCAATTTCGTATTCCTTTGTAATATTTTAAGGAGCAAAATTCACACATTCTAAAATTTAATCGAATTAAATTAAATCGATCAAATCGGCGAGTGTGATTATTCTTTTCCACTAATAAAAATTTCCCTTTATGCCGGTGATCTTGCATTCATATAAATAATTGTGCCCTTGAATGTGTACGCAGGACGGCTGGACGGCCTCAGCTCCACTAGGAGTGTGCCAACCTTGACAGATCCTACGGACAAATAGCTATAGCAGTATATCATCAAAGTTACAGTCTTGATACAGCTAAATTTGGATTGTGATATGAAATATGTAGGAACCAATGTAAAACACACTGCATAAAAAACACACAGACAAACTTACACACACCAATTATTCCAGGAAAATGGAATTGTATTCGTAAAATATTAGAAACGTGTAGAAGATGCTAAATTGCAGATTATCAAGAAAAGTATTCCATTCAACAAATATATGACCTATAAGCATTTAAGTGATATTTTAAAATTAGTTAATATCGACTTTATACATTAAAAACTTAAATAAAATACACGTGGTAGACCATGCTAAAATTTTGTATTAACAGCATTTTTTGTTACTAGAGGATCCCATTAATTTAAATTCTATTCCAGGGGGCGTCTAAATAATTACTATTCCTGGGAGGCGTGGGGCATATACCCCCCTCTCTATCCCAGAAATAAGAGACAAGAAGACACAACTAAAAGCAAAAAACTGAGAGGCAAAAACCTTAAGGGTTTTGGAAAAAAAAGATAGTTGTACATCGTCAAAGATTTTACTTAAAACTATCTCTTCTGAAGATGTTTGTAAATTGCAAATTTTAACCACAATGTAACACTATTTTAACATGTTTGTATGATTATCAAAATAAACTATATTTTAATATTGATTTGTTTTTAACAAGTTTTTTTCCCTATCTTTGAAAACCTATTGTAAATAGACAATTTGTAAATGAGGAACAAAAAATACATTAACCATAAATTTATGTATTAGTGTATATACTTGAAAATTTATTTTTGTACATTAATGATTTTTATTTGTTTACCCTATTTATAATCATATGAATGTATTTATTTTGAACAGCTTTTTTGATATATAAATAACGTTAAGGATAAAACAATGGACGAAAAATTGATGAATACCATAGATCAAAAATCATATTAAATATAGGCCAAACTAAACCATAACCTAAAATACCAACACTAAAAATTGTTGTTACTTTTCTTGAAGAAACCAAGAAGGTTGGCTATGGATGCTTAACATTTATGATAATGATCAGATTTGACTTAAGTTTACCTTATAGACACACGTGTGTTCACAACAACAATGCACATCCAACACACCATGTGCAAGTAAACAAGACCTACAAAATATGCTCAACAACAAAAATCTGTGCAATTTTTATTCAACTTAATTTAGTGGCACGCAAAATTCTGCTGCATACTATTAAGCTAACTTAGCAACCAAGAAAATCAAGAGAGAGTAGATCCATATAGCCGTAATTTGGACAGAATATAAGAACGAATAAGTCCGACGTAACAAAGTACTAAAAGAAATAAAAAATGTTTACAAAGCTTCTACTGGTGATAAAAAAGCAATCAATTCATTAATGGTCATAACGTTCTGAGCTTAGGAACTCATATACTGATTCCTTCAGTATACCAGATAAAATCTCTCCGGTTGGACTGAGGATTACACATAATTTTTGTAAAAGTTTAGTATTAATTTAGGGCATGTGAGAAGGGGTGGAAGGAGGAGGGGTAAACTAGAACCCAAACCTCTCATACAAATGACATTTGCACACAGCTTTCAGAGAAATATTATAAGAAGAACTGAGTTGTAGAGGAACTATAAGAAATTAATACCATGCCATGCTTGTTGCCATTTCAATGTTTTAAAACAATTTCTATTATTTTATCAAGATTAGTTTTCCTGGTGAAAAGTACTTAATGCATTCTTAGATTCGAAGCCACTATAAAAGTGTATTTTTCCTTTACTCTAAAAATCAAACAAACCCTTCTAAATTAAACTTAATTTATATGTTTTACTGACTAAAACATAATAGATGGTAAATTGGTAATAGGCTAACCTAATATATTAACCGATAAATGTCTAATGTTGATTAAATCGATTGAACTTTTAATTCTTGATTTTCTAATTTTGAAAAAAACACTTTTATATGATATATATGCAAATTCTTATATTAAAAAAAAAATGATTCTTAAAAGTCTAGTTGTGCTATTTTTTACATTTCTCTTTTGTTTTTCCTTTCTTATTTTTTTAACCAACTTTGAACATTTTCATGCTTGTTTTTGCACAAAATAATGCGAGATTGTGTGCGTTATAATCCAATGAAATTGCACTATTATTTCAAAACTTTTGATTTTGTTTCTAAGAGGGTTGCTGTGCCGGAATATTCGCAATATTTTACAAATATTTGTGCAAAAATTTGCATGTAAAGGGATAGATATTCAGAAAAAATATTGTAAATAAGACTTAATATTTTTTTGTTTAGATACAGTTACTAAGTATTCCTCTAAATTTTGACTGATGTGAAACTTAATGCTGTGAATATTTTTACTATAAAATCTATAGTCATGATGTTATTATTTCACTAGATTTAAAACACAATGTCGACAAAAATAATTTTTTTAAGATCATTTTGACAATATTCGGTATTTGTAGCTTTGTGCTCGACTAAAACCGTATTAAATATTAACCCATTGTTTATATGTTAAAATATAAGTTTGCCCTTTTTTGTTTTTCATGGAAAGGGGGGGGGGGTTGGATTGTTTTCGGGCATAGTTTTAATGTATGAAGGAGGTAATTTTGTTTACCCTAATTACAACTGTCCTTAATTTAAAGTACATTGTCTTATCCCTTAAATTTTAGATTTTCCCTGTTTAACTATTATATATCAGAATGCCCTACCCTTTTCATGTGTAGTTTTTTTTACTAGTACTACGCAAAATATATAGTTCTCGATATTGACAGGAATATTGGTTCTGTATAAAGTAGGTTAGGGGTTTGCCACATGTATCTAGGATCAGGAAATTTCTACAAGGAACGTTCATGAATGTTATACTTTTATTTATGTTCGGAAGTGTTAAAAAGGATTTACAGTAGGACAATTGAATTTTAGAGGCCTTATTAGTTTAAAAATGCTGCAGGGTTTATGAAAAGTTGAAAAATATGCCCCCAGATCCTAAATTTGCTTTAATTAACAAAAAATTATGGATGTAAGTAATGAAATCTTGTTTTTCTTATTTATCCCACTTTGCAATGGGCTATACCTCAAATCTAACTCCTAACATGGGTGAAATGTTCTAGGCCTAGAAATCAGGGTTTCCTTACTTAGATATAAAGAAAAATAACTTGGGAAACCCAAACTCCAATGCTAGCATAAGGGTTTGGCCAAATATTTACTATCAATTAAATTAGTGGCGTGCACAGCGTTTCCCCATGAGTGTGTGAAACCATTAGGTGGTAAAAGGGTATGGAGGTATTTTTAATTTTTAACATATATCCCCCTGCCACACGACACTAAATAAAATCATAAACTATTGCTCATTGAAGAAGCAAATTCATTCTCAGAACTATCTAACTATGTGAATATTTCTTTAAAAAATATAATTTTCATCATTTGATTTTTTTTTATAAACTTTAACTTCGTAATTAGACTGAATTTACACAATTCACAAAATACTTTTCAAAACTATTAAAACGAAGAACTTACTTTTAATTGTTATTCTTTCTTTATGTTATTAAGTCGACATAGAAAAATTAAATCTGCGAAAAACAACCAACTTTAACATGATTAATTTTACTGAATATCTGTCAATATTCCAAAATTATGTTTTAAAAATCTAATATTCTCATTCAAAATTTTCTTATAAAAGTTTAATACACACACAAAAACTTTGATCAGTAATTAAACATTCAGATTATGATACCGATTATTTTATGACGTGAACCATCTATATTCACTAGTTTTAATAACTCTAGCTTACAATAGATTTAAATTAGAATTTCGATTAGGGAGGAAGCTATCAAAAGCTATGCAACAAAAAAAATGTACTTACATTACTACCATCATTGTCCCCTCTATTCTGATGTGGTATCAACACCCGCAAGTTGTTGCGGCTCATCTGGTGCTCCTGTCCCTGGTTGTGGTTGTTGTGGTGCGAGGGAGGCGAGGGTGGGCGGTGCTTCGGCGAGTTGGGCAGGTTGGGTGAGGGCGGGTAGCCAGGCTTGGGTTGGGGCGAGGCGGGGTAACCGTTCTGAGAGTTGACGTCTAACATCGCTGAGTCAGGGCGGGGGGAACACTAAAGAAAAACAAGGATGATAATTTTTAAATGTATTTTGCTGCCCCTAAAATATCCAAGATGAAAAAATAAGGTGAAAATTTGGACTAATAGAATTTTGTATTAATATTTCTGTAGAAGTTGTTACTTATAGTTCTTTCTTTTATTTGAGTTGGATAACATGGTGTACCTTAATAAGGTCTTGTTCAAAGAAGTTTATGATCATGTACCCCAACATCCGGCAGACAACCAACCCTTTGATTTAAACAGCTTTGTCTAGAAGTTTTCATTTCTCATGGGTTTTAAAGAAAATGTTACGGTTTCTTAAACTAGGCATTTGAAAAAATAGAGTGATTTTATCATACCTATATTTACAACAAAGAATGACAATTTTGTTTGGAAAATTTACATAAATACAAAAGATGGTATAATATATGAATTATGAAAATGTTAAAATTATTAAAAAGAATAAAAGACAGTGTTTGTGTAGGAGGAAGAGGTATAATACATATCATTTCAGTTTACTTTTGTTTACTTAAGATCCCATTTAGAATACATTTGATTTAAGGGGTTGTATAGGTATTTTTCTATTCCTAGCCACTGCGGAGGGCCTAGCCCTAATGAGCCTATAAATTTCTCGGCAAGCCAGTACCCAATAAACCATTTTCTAAAGTAATAAAAACAAACCAATCGAAAAACTACCCCTTTTATTTTCAACAATAACGATTACTTGCAATAGCAGTGTAGGTATTATCGACAATAATAGCCATAGGGATGTTAGAGAAGCTTTAATCCTCACACAATTAAAGAAACATTTGAATATTACTGTAAAAGAGATTTAAAATTGTTTCCATAAAACATTTTCAACTTATAAACCTTATCAGTCAGACTTCCATAAAGATAAATCTATAATAATTAGATTAAATAATTGAGAATCATTTCATTACCCCAACTGTATATGGCGCACTTTGAATATTGATTTTATATTTCATATTGGATTTCGATGATGGTGTTCAAATAAATCCACAAATTTTTAGGATTATCCTAAATCCAAGTTATCACATAAGAAAAAAAACAAGAAATGTATTAAGTTATTGAAAAAGTTTACAGGGTGTTTTAAATAAGGTTTAATTGTTTAATTAAAAACAAGATGTGTTAATATACTAATAGTTCTAATGTTAGCTGCACAATTTTCATTGCGGAAGTGGTAAAACATATTTCTGATTCTGAGAGCTCATTCAGTTTTAATGTTCTTAAGAAGTTTTTAAAAAGGTTTTTCTAAAAATATCATATCACCTTTAATGTAAACATCTTTTCAAAAAAAGAAGCCAATGAGTTTTTATTACCACCAGCAAATTTTGTTTACGTCAGAGGGTTAAAAAAGGGTATTGATGAATTGATAAAGTTTATTTAGTCATGTTTAAAAAATAAATTATATGAACCATAATTTGATATTGTTTTTCTTTTTATCAAAGATATCTATATGATAATATACAAAAAATGATAACATAATTATCCACCTGTAGTTTCAATTATCAGTGGAAAAGTTTGGACAAATACATCAAAGTTTTTATACTTACGAATGTAAGATTGTGTGTATAAAACTTTCGTAATCAGTATAATTTAAAGTCCACTGTCTCCTTCCTCCCTGCAGTTGAAGATTTGATTTGTTGGACAACCAAAAATTTAAAGTTTCTACTTCTAATGGATTCAAGCGGCTTGACTTTTTTTTATATAGTATAAACAAATCATAGGTGGTTTCCCTGAAAGTGATATACCAAGCACAGAATCCCGAACTTATTTTGAAATACATTAAATATAAGGGCAGGGGGAAATCAGATTTTTGTTTGTTTGTGTTTTATTTTAAGTTGGGTTGTGGTTACATTAGCTACCGAGTAGTCAAGTAGAGGAAGGGTAGGGAACGGGAATATATTTTTTTTAAATGGACATATTGGGATAGCCCCTTGGCTTGATTAAAGGACAATACCTGCAACATTGAAGAATCTTGATAGGATTGAGAATTTACAGGAACAGAGACGGGCATACAGAAGTTTTGACTCAAACCAGAACCACCCTAAAATAATGAAAATTAAGATATCATAAACTTAAAAACTTTGGCTACTATTAAAAACTAGTGGGGTGTAGAACCATGTTAAATCTGAGGTAGGGTCTTGGACGTTAATTTTGCCAGGGGAGTGGTTACACCCCACTTCGCACGTCTATATTTTCAACAAATACTTGTGCTTTGGTATATACAACAATTTTTCGTCTATTATCTTAACTCTATTATCCCTACTCATAATAAAATCATTTTTATTACGATATATCTAAAACTATTTTAGGTAAAGTAAATGCCATTTTATAGGAGGAATAATGTAAAGTTGTACAAGGAAATTAATTGTGTCTGTTGAAATGTTAAAAAAGAAAATAAGTTCGATGTCTCAATATATTGGATTACTATATAAGCTTGAAATATTAAAAATTTTATTTGATTAAAGGGTAAAAGTAAGAGTTATTAAAATGTTAAGGTGTAATTTTACTAAAAACCTATCAAATTATTGGATTATTTCATTCATTAAACTAGAAATAAAAAATCAGGATATATAACTATTAAGAAATTTTTATAAATCAGGATTTACCAAAAAATAAACACAGTAAATAAAGCTAAATGGATGAAAAAAGTATTCTTGCATATTCTAAAAACATTTTTGTTCTCTAATCCAATGCTTTTTTGCTTCAATCGCTGGTCTTTCTTCATCATTGATAACCTTTACCTTTCAATCGGATACGATACTATAATCAACCCTTTGTTTGCACGCCCTTTGTCTTAAAAACCTATCTGTGCCTGGCAATAAGCTACACCTGTTTATAGACAAAGGCATTCTACCCTACTTCTACTATTATAGTCACACCCAAGACATAGCAGCAATAGTTCTCTAGAATGACGCGGCGTGGTCTAGACTCGGATCTGACATCTCGCCGACAGCAAGCAGGCACGATATTTAACTTATCAGGGAGGGATGGGACATTGGGTTGTTTATTACACTAGTCCCTAAACTTTTATAATGACGTTTTCTTATTTGTTGGCTTAAAAACTTTGGTGACTTTTATTGAATTTTGATTGATTGATTCATTAAGTTCAGTGTCCAAACGTTTCAATCACTTATTGTTATCTAAATAAGAGGTAATTTTGTGTATCATCATTTGGGATGCACATCAATTTGTCGTCCATTGTCTTATCCCTTTTGATCCCCGCGAACTTACCCTAGCTCCGTTGAGTTGACTCTTCTGCATCATGAGATGGAACTCCTCGTCAATCTTGTTATACTTGGCCTCTGTGCGCGGAGTTAGCGTGTAATCGCCATCGCCGTCGCTGTCATCGCCGCCAGGGCTCCCAAGCCCGCCCTTGTCCTTCTTACTCAACGCCTGATAATATCAAAAATTTGGTATCATGGAAAGAAAACGAAGTAGTGGGATTCGTACACAGTACCCTTTCTCCTATTTCTAGCCCCTGCGGGGGCTCCAAACTTGCGGGGAAATCATTAAACCTAACCTAACCTAAAGTAACCTATCAAAAGCTTCTGTGAAAAAAATACGACGAAACCCGCTACTTCCTTTTCTTTCCGTGATCCAAAATTTGTATAATGTTTTGGTTGGAGGATTGTGGAACCTTCTACAAAAACATACCAAAACCTTACCGGGACCTACATAAAGCTTTTAAATGTAGCTGAAATACTGGAAGATTTTTCAGTAAAAATAAACAATCAGATACACAGACCACCGGTCTTTATTATATTAGGCAATAGGTATATATATTAATATATTCTTAGTAATAAAGATTTATTTTTACAAAAATATATTTCATTTCCTATCATATGTTTTTTTTTATAAACCATATATATGCTATTTACGTCTTTATTAAAGAGGATGTTAAATTTGAGTCGTAGATTAAAAATAAAATTAAGTGTATATATAAATGTTATTTGCCCAGCAATAGAGAATAGTTTTCTCAGCAAAAAGAGAAAAAAAAGATTTTTAAAAAGTTTACTTTAATCAACTTTAATTTAAATAGAATTGGTACTAATTCCATCTACAATTATAGTAAGGTGCAATTTATAAGCCTAAATAATCTTTCTTGGAAAGCCCAACTCAGTCCACCCATAAGATCATTTAAAAAAATTTTAATTCTTTATATCATAGACTACTGATTGTACCATTAGAATATCATAATATCCTCCCAGGACCTGAATGAAGCTTTCTTAAAATGTTTAGTAAGATCTTAACGGACAAATAAAAAACCTTAATCCTATAATATTAAGAAGCAAGTTTTTTTTGTCTGAAGATAAAAAAATCGAAAATTATACTCTGAATTGATTATTCTTTTCAGGGAAGATCTTTAAATGTCTTTGGGCGAAGGGGGATATAGGATTTTTCCCCTACCTTTCATCTCCTAGAGGCTGGGGGAAAAGCAACTAGTAATTCATATACAAGGCTAACACTGGCACACGCGTATTATTGTGATAAAACACGTCTATGTTCACGTATTTAGTTTGTAAAATGATATCTGCTAAAATCTCTACACATTCCTAAGCACGTCACAAAATTAGTTGAAGCAAATCAACATAAAAATTTGAGATTTCTGACGCGTAGCGCTTTGAAATATATACATCTATATACGCTTAAAACGTAGCTTTACAAAGTGTCTAAAAAATCAGCCTTGTGACGTCATAAAAATAAGGGATTATCCATCTCTATTTTAGGAGTTTCTCCTCTCAACTCCCTCATTTTTATGACGTCACATGGCTGATTTTAGAGACAATTTGTCAAGCTACCAAAAACAAGGAATATATAAATCATAGCTAATGAACTGTGATTTTCCCAAATGAAACATCTAGAAAGAATTGTTTTCTTTCTATTTGTAATATAGAAATATGGACACTGCAAATTTATACCAACCAATCATGATTTGTAAAAGTAAGCAAAAGAATACGAGAACGTGTTTTTTTGCTAACTTGTATAATTTATTATCTAAAGTTTAAAATTATGTATCGTATTAGCATATTATTATTGGAGTCTAAACTATAAAATGTTTACTTCAGATTTAACAAAGTTATTAAGGAATCTTAATTGTATAGAACAAGCTTTAATTATTAATGTTCGATAAACATCTAATTTAAATAATAATAATATCAGAAATCGCAATAATAATAAGGAGTATCAATAATGAGGGAGGATGCATTGGACCTTAATAATATACTGGTGCCCAAACACGTTATCTCATGCGTTGCCATAAAAACTTTGCGGAATATAATTATATCTTGATAGGGTTGTAAAATAAACTAGAAGTGTCCAAATTTAAACTTATTCACTAATAATTAAAATCAGCAGAAGGGTAAATTTGTTGATCATAATTGGGGTTGTACATTAATTTATCGTCCATTGTCTCTTGAAGATAACTTTAGACGGACAATCTACCATAGCCTATTTAAGAAGTGGATGTGCTCTACTGATAATTAGATTATTAAAAAATGAATACTTACATCAATAATATTTTTATTTGTAAGAGATTCATGTGGCTCGTTATACTCTGTATACTTCAATAACACCTAAATAAACAAAAATTAATTAAAATTAAAAAGAATATTTATAAGAATAGGTTAATGAATGATAAATTAATCTTCCTATATCTCGCTCGGTTTATTATATTACGTTTAACATGAACAATTATATATACCGCTTTATATATACCGCTTTTGTACATGTTGATATTTCAATTTTTTTTTACATGATGCAGTTGTCTCAATTCAAATAAAATAATGATTCTTAGGCAATTAGTCACCATGCAATAAGCTAATCGTATTAGATGTCCTGATCTTAAGAGATTAATAACTTTTTTTTCTCGTATTCATTCGAATCCGGTGGATAGGAACCAGTTCTCATCCATACGAAAAAACTATGTCTAGCATCGTTATATATCCAGCTTTCTACGAATATAAAATGTACAGTACAATCATAAGATTAAAACCATTTTTTTAGCTTGTGCCTTCGGCACCTCGGGGCTAAAAAACTAGTTTTAATCTTATAATTGTACATTCTATAACCGCGAAAAGCCGTTTATAATACGATGCGAGAAATAACTATTCTTTTTTTTTATCAGTAAAGGGCAGTCACTCTATGATCCGTCTAATTTGTAGAGCTTCACTTTCCTTGATTTTAGAGAATATTTGTCCATCCATCCTAAACCTGTGTGTCCGTGACCTTAGCAGCCTAATGTGAATAAATTATTCATATAACATAATGCAGTTTCACCAAGTAACTTTTTTGTATCCCCGAAAAAAAGAATATATATAAATGACATTAGTTCTTCTTTTAGCACAGCAATACTACATTTTATTATTATCCTGAATATTAGATATAAGTAAATGATATTGGGCCTTACATACTTCTTTATATCTATGAAGGGCTAAGAAATCCTAGGCAATGCTAGGAGATTTTATAGGATTTCATATGTGCAGTGCAGTTTCTTAAGATATAAATTAAATTTTTCTTTTGAAGTAAGTGAAATGAGAAATTTTTTAAGTCTTTAGTTATAAAAATCTCAGGACTAATTTGCTTTTATACAAAATAACTCTAGTTAAGATTTTTAGAACCCATTTTTAAGACATTAGCAAAGCAGTCGAAAGACTATTTTATGAACACTTTATTTGTATAAAAAAATCAAATTTCTTGCAAGAAGGAGCAGATAGGATTCATTAAAGATATTAAATAGGTATAGCTTGTTAGTACCTGAGAAAATATAGAATCTATATATTACTACATTGCTTATGAATATACTAGTCCTTGTTAAATTCAAATAACTATCTTACCTTATCCATATCAGTGCTAGCATACTGGTATAGCTTATTACTGCTAGAGAAAATGATGAGGGCTATCTCACAGTCGCAGAGTACAGATAGCTCATATGCCTTCTTCATCACTCCAAACTTTCTCTTGTTAAAGGTCACCTAAAATAAATATATTCAATTATTCATATGCAGTTTTGCAGTATTTGTTAGCATCACTTACCAGACGAGAACTGGTTTGTTATAAATGTTATAATCGTTGTCAATCTTTTGTATTGCTATTTTGTCATCGATAAAAAGACTTTGATTATGATACCATCATAAGGAATTACGATATCTGGTATCTACAGGTTTTGGTGATTACCAAACCTAACATAACCTAGAAAATATACAAAATGTTTGGTAAATATTAGCTATAACCACTTGTTTTAAATGTCATAGTGTCGACATTGAAAGTATTTCTCTTAATTATAATGAACAATAAAATTTTCATATTTTTAATAGCAAAGAAAAAGTGCTTTATTTTTTAAACTAATTTTTTTTATCTATTGCCATATCTCTGGACAAAATTAAAATGTACAAAAAATACCAAAAAGTCTTGATAGTTACTAAACTTTAAAAGTTAAAACTTTGAAATTCAACTCGTATGCCTATATAAGAACAAAAGTAAGTGTTTTTACCCATACTTG
>LS051453.1:4777-16441 GCA_900241095.1 Acartia tonsa | reverse complement strand
TCCTTAAAATTTGATGCAGATTTCAAATCTACTCCCTACATTAAAATTCCGGAAAACTTATATCTCTTACTGTTTATGTAATAAGTTTAGCGGGTAAAAGGCGAGGTTTTCTTTAATTGTTGGGCTGAACGATTTAAGGCGATCAATAATTTTTGTAGAAGAAATATTTGAAAACATTAGTAAGTGGGGTTGACAAACCAAACTTGTCCTAATAGTTACAGTATAAACTGATTATGTGATGTTATCATGAATTATAGGTATAACAATTTGATGAGAAGGAGGGAGAGGACAATGGCAGATAAATTAATCTTTGCCTCATTCTAAAGATAACACAGATACAGAATGGGGGAGATTAATTTATTTTCTATTGTTCTCTCCCTATATTAATAATTTAATGTTGTTCATGAACAGGCATAGCTCCACCCTCTTCCAATTTTCTCATTTTCTTTGCTCTCAGTTCTGCTTGCACCTAAATAATAAAAATATATATGCCTCATAGACCATATCGAGTACTAAATCCCCACCCCTCTTTATTATCTATTTTATTTGTTGATTATAGTGAAATAATAAAAGTAGGTGGTTTAAGTCTAAGTGAGGGCTAAAACTATTATATCCTCCAGCCCCCTCGTAAAAAATATATTATAGGGGCCGGGGTGAGAAAAACTATTAACCCATCTAGAGTAATTTCTCAGTGAGGGGGGGGGGGAAGGAAGTAGACGGCATTTGCTGAAAAAGTTTTATCCTCATATTATATAGCTCCTCTCCCAAAACTATTAAAATACGCATCCTTTTTATACCTGTTCGACCGTCCGTTTGTCCTTTTTAGATTCTGCGGACACCATACCATAGCTCTTGTTTGCCTCAGTCTTTTTGGCCGCGCTAACAGCCGCCTCTTTACCAATAAGATGTTCGTATTTTGCCTAGGGTTATAAATATATTTATGTGAAAATCTTTCATATCTTTACTTTTTAACATAAGAATAGAAGGAATAATAATGAATTCTAGATATTGTGTAATCAAAGGTTCGGTTTCCTTTCAAATACAGCAAGATTAGCTCTTGTGGTATAATGACCTTCATCTCGAGGATCGATGGACAGACAATTCGTAATTATACAGCAGATGTAAACAAACATAACACAGGAATATTTATTCTAAATACATAGAAATAACAACTTTTAAGAGTTAGCACAAAAAATTACCCCTTATGTCTTAACAATTAACAACTTAGTGTTTCGCCCCCAACATCTACGGGCTCAGATCCAAATGGGAGGGAAAGGTTAGAATGATAGCCTAAAACCAATTCAGGAACTATCTTAATGGACATAAAGCATGGTACTACTTTACATTATAAGATCATCATTATAACATAAATATATTCCTGGTAATTTGTCTTTGGTATAATTTTATTATTCTGTCTTGCTCTCTCTTCCTCCAATTTTGATTTCCACTCTTCTTCTTCCTAATCAGGATACAATAAATCAGTTTTTAGCATAGCATGGCAGGTGTCCTACTTTAGTATAGTACCTAAAGTTTTCCTACTTTAGCATAGAATTTCAAATTTTATTCCTGCTTTTGTCCTAATATGGTCAAGTATGTCGGGTGTTCTTCATCAGTATAGTTGGTCAAGTGTCCTATTGTATTTTGGTATAGTATGTCAGGTGTCATACCTTAGTATAGTTAATCAGGTGTCCTACTTTAGTATAGTATGTCAGGTGTCCTATAGTATATTGGTATATTATGTCAGGTGTCATACCTTTGTATAGTATGTAGTGATGGGAATCCGGATCCGGAATCCGTTTTTTATAGCGGATTCCGGATTCTAAATTGGTAGGCTAAATTTAATTTAAATAGGTTAGAAAATACCAAGCACATTTTTAGGACATACGTAGCACTTAAATTTTTAAATTTACTAATGTGATGTAAATGTTTTAGTTATGCTGGAAGTCAACACTTTAAACAAATCAAGGCTTCAACCAAGTAACATAGTGATAAATTAACGAAAAAAGCTATCCCTCTGTGACGGACGGCCTTTTAAAATACTGCTAGAATCCGGAATCCGAATCCGGAATCCGCCAAAAATAAGAATCCGGAATCCGCAAGAATCCGTCACTTTTTTTGACGGATTCCTTCGGAATCCGAATCCGGCCCAAAAATTCTACGGATTCCCATCCCTACTATTTTTACTCTTCGCGGAAAGCTGTTAATAATACGTGAAATAAATAACTTAGATTATCACCGCGCGCTATAATTGGATAGAAATATAAGCCAAGTTTTTCATCGAGTTCAAACTAAGTTTTCCTTGAGTGAATTTACTTAAAGGTAACAAGATCTGTGTCTTGTCTGTCCCAACAAATCTCGCTTACCGCTGAATCTATATGGTTCTCCATTACAGTGTGCCTTCTTATAGGTCCTGGACAGTTTTTTAACTATTACAAGAGAAATCGCCCGCAAATTTTTGTAATTAAATAAAATTGAAAATGATCGGATGTCGACTTTTCCACTTCAAGTGCCCCTAGAGGTTTCTTAGGGCGCAATAGCTGGTATGACCATGAATATATAAATTGTTAGGGCCCAAGACTCTGGTGTTCTGAAGGTTTTACTCGAGGCTTTCAAATATCTGAGCCCCGAAGATATAGATCCAGAGGAATATGATATTCAAGATGATTTATTGAGGGTAAGGCAGTTTTTCAAGATGCTTAAGTTCTTGGATGCATGTGTGACTCTTAAGATTTCTTTAATGGCTAATCATTATGGTCTATGATTATCGGAAAATGCTTTTCAAAAATTGTTTCCTCTTTACAGCTTCTCATAGGTCTTGGGAACAGGGAGTAAGGGAGGGGGACAATGGATCGAATATTCAATTTTTAGGTGTCTTAGACTTCGGGTTCCCCCTTAAATTGAATGTGCAAGAATTTAGCAGTTTCTGACTGAGTTTGGGTACTCGCTGTGTTAGTTTTGAATATAGCAGACAGAGAGTAGTTTAAATATAAATACACGGTCCCTTTCCTTACTCTATTTCACTCCCTTCTCCCCCACCTTCTTTTTTAAAGCAGACGAGAAAGGGAAATAAACAGGATAAAAAGGGGCAGGAAGGTGTGCAGGTCATATTCTTGCCCAGCCAGCTAGTTACCCTACACGCCTGCCTGCCCCTTTTTGCCCTGTTCATATCCCTTGCCCCCACCTCTCTTTTCCCTTTCCCTGTCATCTGGAGAGTTCCAGGAAGATTTTTCTAGTAATTAATCACAGAATGGTTATGTCAGTCTGTAATACTGGTAATCTAATTTTCAAATGATTGCCTTTTTTTCTTGGAACTTTTTACTTAGTTTATGGTTTTCTAGATTTAATTAACAATCCCATTACAATTTCCTCCAAATTTTCTGGATTAATCTGGATTTCATGGCCTTTCTTTGAAAACTCTAAAATTGAATTAAGGGGAGGGGGGGAAGTTTGTACAGTTATAGGAAATAAAAATACAGTATCAAATTTTGGCCTGGCCGTTTGGGCTTGTTTTTATAGTTATCAACCTAATTCTTTTTGTAAACTCTCTTATATGATTGGATCTACCTGTAAAACTATGAAAATTGAATTTTGGGACTTTCTTTCTAGAGGCTAGTGCGGCAAAAGACCGCCCCAAACACTGGGGGCTTGTAAGCTCAAAAATTATAAATTTTGTATTTGGGGGGTTGTTTTACCTCAAAAGCCCCTAGAAGTAAAGTGCAAAAATGAAATATCGGGTGGCTAATCAACTCATCTATTTAATATAAGGTTCCATTTAAAAAATCAGCTCGATATCTTTAAAGATAAGCTCATAACTTAAAATTTCAGTGTTTAGGGGGGTCTTTTGCCCCACAAGTCACTAGAGGGAAAGTCCCAAAATTCAATTTTCCAAATTTTACAGGTAGTTCCAATCATATAAGAGAGATTACAAAAAGAATTAGGTTGATAACTATAAAAACAGGCCCAAACGGCCAGGGAAAAATTTGATACTGAATTTTCATTTCCTACAACTGTACTAACTCCCCCCCCCACCCCTTGACCATTGTTCCCTCCCTTATTCCCTTATCATTTTTATTTTCAGTAATATATATTCATAATGTCTTGAAGGCCGTCTTCGTTATTGCATAGTTGTCTATTATCTTATAATGGTATCTAACTCATATTTAAAATAAGCGAGAAGTTAAATGGCGATAATTTGTGCCATTTTTTACATGATAAACAACATTGACTGAACTATCCTAAAACTTTTTATTTACTGAACTACAGTTTACTGTTAAATGAACACATTGCCCCTTTCATTGGTCAAAATTGTTCTTGATTTTAAAAGCAGTATATTTTATTTTTAGTTGAGGAAAAAATTTCCAGATGTGAAGAATTTTGGAATCCTAGATGACGAGACCCTGTGGGATAGTATACCACTCTTTGACAGCCAAGTTTCAGCTCTATCATATTCATATTCTCAGTATGGATGCATTGATTACTTATACAGGAATAAAACATGTTTTTTTTATAATCTTAATAGTTTAACACTATTACCAATAATGTTTTGCTAAAACCCGTTACCTTTAGCGTAGCGCATCCCCGCATCATAACTAAAAGCGTTACGAGATTGCTATGTCAATTACGCAAAATTATAAATAACAATATGGGGGTTATGCCTTGGCCCAAAACAGGAACGATGCATTTAAACTTCCATACAAAATGCGTGCAATTCAAGGGTTGGTTGTCTGCAATAGTTTAGATGTTAGTGCTTTGGTATGCATTATAAAGGGTTGACTCTACGTTATCAAACATCCAGGGGTATTAACCAGGTAAAATGTTAGGACGATTAATAAAAATATTAGAATTTGTTTGGGTTATAATCTTATCATTATTCTTCGTTTTAAATATCCCTTAAGTAATTCAAATAACAAAAAGGCTTAAATTTTTATCATAAATTTTCTCTGTAAAACATGTTTTATCTTATTTAAATATACAGCACCGAGGATTGGTAAGTGTTTTAAATAATAATTTAGATCATTTTTAAAGTAAAGCTTTTTCACTTTAGGGTATTTCCATGTCCAACCGTCTGCAAACGAGGGGGGGAGGGGGGCGTGAGTGTTAGGAAAACTGTAAAACCCTCATTCTTAAATAAAAGAGGATCAAAGTGCTCATGATATTTTTAATTTAATGATAATTTTTAGTAATATAAGTCTCAATAGTACCAGACCTACAAATAGTTATGGTGGCTTTCTGAACCTTGACCCAACAAAACAAAGAGATGTAGAGTTGAAGCTGCTGGAAAATCCAAAGGCTACGAAGGTTGGTGTTTATTTTTCCTTGTCAAAATCACCGTTTTGGTTGTATATTGAAAAACTGAAAGCATTAGTGGAGCAGGTACTTCAAAGTCAGAATTAAAGGAAAATTGCTGTTGTCTAGTGTAATTGGTTAAATCTTTTTATAAAAGTTATTATTTATTTCTTGCATCGTATTATAAACAGCTTTCCGTGGATATAAAATGTACAATGCATCTCGGGGCTAAAAAAATGGTTTTAAATGATTTTTTTATTCGTATTAACTGGATATGATACGATGCTAGACATAGTTTATTCGTATGGATGAGAACCGGTTTTGCTTTGCTATTTGTTGGCAAGGCTTGCTTTAAATTTTTCCTTTGGAAAGCATTTTTTATTTTATTTGAACCTTACATTTTTAGATCTATGAAAGGCTTGTGACTGGTAAAACATATTTTGAAAGCCTGTTATCAGTATCATGGCCGGAGTGGTGTTTTCCTAAAGAAACTGAAAACTCTGTACAGGAAACATAATATTAATCATCAGCTTGACATTAACGTAACATTTGACATATGAAAGAAAGAAATAACCTCTTTTTACCAATTAGTTAAATATTTTAAAATTGTCCAGTAACCTTTTAAACAATTAGACAGGGGTATATATTCTGCAAAATTGACCCTGCGAAAGGGGGGGGGGGATGTAAAAATCAAGATAACTGAAAACATTTTTTCCATTTTCTCCCCTCCTTGGTGTAAAAAACTAAAAGAATTAAATATGTATGCAAGAGGGGGGATAATATGAATAAAATTAAGAGTTCTGTAATTTTTCCCCTTTGCTGGAAAAAAACCAGGAGGGGAAAAATATAAAATTTTGCCTTATGGGAAAAAATGAATCTTGTGCAGAATTTACACCCCTGCAATTAGATGCAATCGTTCTTTTTTTATGACACCAAGTGGCCATATTTATTAATATTATTAAAATGAAGGTCAATGCCATATTACCAGAATCATCTCAATTTCAGATCACAGGTTTAAAAAACATAAAAAGAATATTTATGTAGGATTAAAAATTATATAAAAATAGCGAGGCACAAACATAATGGATGGTTAAAGGGACAAAGTGAGGTAGAGCAGAGCTGGATCTTTAAATCATTTTAGTGGTGAGCCAGATCGGAGTGAGCCGAATTTCAGCCAATCACAGCGCGGCATTTCATAAAATGCTGTGCTCTCATTGGTGGAAAGTTGGCTCACCCCGATCTGGCTCACCACTAAAATGATTTAAAGATTCCAGCTCTTGTTCAGTGCTCCTTAAAAAGTGGGGAGAAAAAATAAAAATAAATGATAAGATAGGCAACAGGGGTAGGTTAACAAAAAATATCAGCCGAGAAAATCACAATTTCCTAAATCAGAAAAATTATGTAGAATTCTTAGTGTAGTCTTTTTTTTGTTAAAATTACAAGAAAAACTTTTTTTGTGTTAAGTAACATATACATACTTATTTCTTTGTATGTTATTTAAAATGTTTTTCAAGATTTAAGGAAAGATGCAAATCTGTATGCTTTTGATATCAACAAGAAATATAAGAACTTCAACATAATGAAACTTGATTTTGACAAGCTAGAAGAGTTGTCTGAAAATTGTAAAATAGTTGAACAAGTTGAGAAAGATAAAGATTCAAATATTTATGATGAAGAAGTTTCTCAAATTATCAGGAAGAATTTACAGTTTTTTGCTTTTGTTTTCAAATTATAATTTAATTTTGTTTTAAGAGAAAGTAGCTGCCCTTCAATTGTTGCCAGTAAGTTTTAAAGGCCACAATCAATTAATGAGCTTATTTATGTTTGCCGTTATTCTTTTTTTGCATAATTTAAATTATTCTGCTAGTAAAACTGATTCTTGGCATATATTAGGCCCAGCAAGCCAAATAAGGCCAAACAACTTGACTTGCGGAAAGCACTTGAGAAAGCAAATTTCCATCTGAGTTCACCCGAGATTGATGACGATATGTTCGTTAATAATTCTGATGACAACTCAAGTGTTGATGACAATGTTCAAGAAGATTGTCTCTCTGGCGATAATATTAAGGATCTTAAAGATGTGGAGCTGATAGACTACTCCGTCATCAATAAATCAAAGTCTTCCAGTCCTATATGTAGCCTCGAAAAAGTCGGCAGTGGACAGCTAGTCATCGATACTTTTATTGAGGAAATAATGGAAATGGCCATTCACGAAGTTAAACATATTCTTGATACAGAAGCAGCTATTGTAGCTGAGTCTACTATTGACGGAATCTTAACTAAAATATGGATGAGAGATACTCAGTTAACTATTGCAGATGAGGCTATAGTGGAAAATGAAATAATCGAAGATGACAGTGAGATCATTTTTAAATCTGAAGCTTTACAAATCTCTGAAAATATTGTTTACGACATCTTTGAATCGTTTAAAGTAAGAGAATCACCTTGCAGTCATGATTTCTGTATCGGCAAAAAAACATCCATCAAAGAAGATGAAATCCGAATTCAGGACAATAGTAGTTTTACATTTGAAGAAAATCACATTGCAAATGAATGCGAACAATCAGAGAAAATAACTAAAAATGAACTACTATCGAGGACAAATGCTGAATGTACTAATAACAGTCAAGAAAATATAAGCAATGATAACCAAACTGAAACAAAATATATTAGCGAATCCAACTCACAACAAGATTTGTCAGCTGGTGTAAAGGAAAATGAAGAATCAACAGAGATAACATCTGAAAAAGGGAAACATTCACGAAAATTATTATTGAACTAAAATGTGTAAAGAAAAGATGGGAGGGTGTAGCATCTTTTAAAATACCAAAGTCTTACATTTTTTATTTTCATGGATTATTACTTATTTTTTTTAGCATCACTTAAATAATAAAATATTTTCGTGAATAGTCTCTTATGTCATAGAAAGTGAAGATCTTTATAACTACAATGATCTGAAAAGTGAGCAAAAACCAAATAATAATACCCAACATCAAGAAATTAATTCAGATCAAAATAATCCTTTGTCAGAAGTTCTAGTTGATGTTAATAAACATGTTCCATTAACAGTAGATGATGAAGGTCTGGATAGCAGTGATAAAAAGAAGCTTAGTCCTGATGTTATAGAAATGAAGAAAAATGAAAATAAAATGAAATTAGAACACTGGATAAGCAAAAAGTATTTTATTGTCAAATATTTGTATTGCTGATACTCTCTAGCATTATTCCTATAGGCTATGTCCTTAAGACATCTAATCTATTTTTTCACAAGCTTTTAAATTTTAATAGGATATATTTAAAAACATTTAGCAAAAAGGGTGGTGATTTGTAATTACATGAACAGTGACAGTTTTGTATTTTTGCCCATTGAAAAATTCGATGCTATTTCAACGACTTTTTCTTTATAAACAAACATAAAATAGTGATAGAACTTAAATTTTTCTTTAATTCACTACATTTCACAAAAACCTGGTATTTCACATCTCTGCTGGAAGGTGATTTACATACATAACTTGCCCAGTGCCCTCATTCGTGCCTAGTCCCCTTTCGGATGACGCTTTTTGTATGCCCCAATTTAAATAATCAACTGCAGAAGAAATTTGAATATTCTGACAATAAAATATTTTAAGCGGAAAGAAAAGAAGAGGTATTTCACAGTCTTTAAGTACACCAAATCTAAAATCAGTTTCATTTTCTGAGTTCAGTAATCATCACAGCCCTTGTAAAAAAGTGAAATATGATTTGGAAATAAATGACGCCGAGAGAAATATCCAAGTTCCAAGATGTACTGATATAACTAAGGAAAATGAAAAGTTAGATGAAGTGAAGGCGGTTTCTAACGAAGATGAAGTTCATGATGATAAAATACTTGAAAATAACCATTCAAACACATCTGAAAGTCACGAAGATCAAACTGAACCATTAAATTTGACAACCAGAAAAACTCCAGGCGATGAGGTTTCTTTTAAAAATAAAGGTACTTTTAGTAGATGGGCAAAGGCATGCTATATAACAAGGATTTGTTCAAATGTTTTACTTGCGACTATTTGAAGACATGATAATTTTGTCTAGATTTCAAATTAATACATTCAGATTCTGTTTTTTAATATATTAAGTTCAGTCACTATATAGGTATTTGCTGAATATATTCGTTTGTCCGTCAGGTTTGTTGAGCTGAGCTTGTGTGGATTTTATCATAATTTTTATAAAAAAAAAAACATTTGACGTTATATTTTAGAACCAGAAAGTGTTTTTATGAAACCAAAAAGCAAGAGAGAAGAATCAACTACTAAGTATGAATCTAAGGAGACTAGTGACGGGACTGTTTTTCAAATTGTGCATTTTACTTCCCCTCCAAAAAAGGTAAAATTTTCTTTGTTTAAGGTTCTAGAGAGAGAGGAGGGACAATTGGCTGTTCATTACACTAGTTCCCAAAGTTTTAAAATAACGTTTCTTATTCGTTGACTTAACAATTTAGGGGACTTTTTATGCCGGATTTGATTTTTTGGTTTATTAAGTTACATCAATTTATCGGCCATTGTTGTATCTCTTTAGATCCCTAGTAAGCTTCCCTTTTCTTGACTCCGCTTGATAAATATCCCAGATAACCTAACCTGCAATAGAAATATAATTGCTTTATTCAGTGTTTCGGATCCGCATTGATTTTTTGCGGATCCGGATCTGGATCCTCGAAATTTGGTCAGTGCGGATCCGGATCCGAATCCTTGACAATAAAAATAAAATCACCAAATTTTTCAAAAATATTTATTCTTTAATTCGAAGTCAAAAATACTTATCAAGTCTGAACCTAAACCTTAAAAATTGGCTCTCATCAAGAGAATGTCTGAAATTTTATATAAATTTAGGTAGATTTTTCCATTTTCCCCGCATTTTTTTGAGTCCAAGGAGCCGGATCCGGATCCGCAAAAAAATGCGGATCCGGATCCTTGGACTCAAAAATATGCGGATCCGGATCCAAAACCCTGGCTTTATTGATTTGGGAGTTGAAAAGGTAACTGGATCTTGGTTTTTATCAGTACCATTATTTGGAAATCTATACAATCATTTTAGAGTCCAATTAAACAAACATCAGAATCAGATGAGGGCCTAGACCTGAACAGTTACGAGGTTGTCTGTGAGAAACCCTTCCTAGAGATCTGGCCTTGTTTGAACAGACGTCCAGAAACTACTTTCAGGTTAAATTAGGAATTTAGGGACAATGAAACTTAAATTTTATCATGAAACATTAAATCCACCACGTCCGACAAGCCTTATTGATGAACCTTTTAGAGGTCCGACGTATATTTAATAATAAAAATCTTCGGCTTCATCCTCCTTTTCTTAAAATTTGATAACTGAATTTACTTAGAAAGTTCAAAATTGGGGGAGGGGGTGTCATTTTTTCTATGGAAGATTTCTCTTATTAGGGTGATGGAACCCTCCCCTAAAATAGTTAAACTTAGGACCCATGAGAAGTTACACTGTAAAAAAGAACCATAACGATTCCGCGGTAATAATATCATTTGGTACCGACACAGATCCTGTTGCTTTTTTATACGAATTAAGTAATTTTATTTCGAGTTCTTAATATTTAGGTTTTATAAAGTGGAAGAAAAACCTAAAGAATCGTCAAAAACAAGGAACTTTTTGTTTGGAATAGTCTACATAAAAAAACAAGTGCAGTTGAAATTATAATAAAAAGTCACAAATGTATCACACATTTTGTTTTCTTACATGTTTTTATAGTTAAGTAAACTTAAATTTTTATCATGTTCTTCTTTATAAGTAATTTCATTTATTTATTACAAAATCCAAAAAGTATTTTTTTATAGAGATAAACTTCTTGCTAAGATACTGAAATTTGGTCCAATTACACAACAATCCACAGATAATAAAGCAGCTCCTACAAAAATGAATGACGCTGCAGCAAAAACTAATGAAGCCCATGAAAGTAAACAAAAAGATGAAAATAAGAAAATTGAAGAAAAGAAAATAGAAAATGAAATTGTAGCCAAGAATATAGTTGAAATTGGCAGCTACATTAAAGGAGATGAAAAAGAAACATTTATGAACATGAACAACAATGAAATTAAACCAAATGATACTGATGACCCAACAACTTTAGCAAAAGAACTAAGAAATGAAAACGAGATAGAAATGGATGAAACTGATGATGTGAAAATTTTGGCCACAGAGAAATATATCAATAAAGGAGATAAACATAATTCTATCACAGGGATGTTTTTAAAAGCGAAGCTTTTCTATAATTAGGGTCGGTCCGTCCGTCCGTCCGTAACGGATAGCTTTTTTCGTTAATTTAGGCATGTTAGAATTGTCCTATCGATTTCAAATTTTGCATGGTGATTCCTTTAGCAGTTA